>LKNJ01003572.1:0-42633 GCA_002120245.1 Maccullochella peelii
CGTTGACTGTCCCTTCACCTCTCTGTTGTTTCCCTTCTGTCTGAGGATTGCTACAATGGGGGGAAATGGAATTAGGACCGAAGGTTCTATTTACAACCACGAACCAAGTGACGTGTTCTACTACTACTACTTGCAATGCGCCGCTGGCAGGCCCAGTTTTATGCTGCCAAAATTCAACTCCCCCCCTCTATCTATTGTTTGCAAAGTCTGAGACACTTCAAATGTATTGTGGTTACATCTTTGGGTCACTGGATGGTACCCTAGAAAGCACATGCTTGTAGTTACAACAGGGACCATTTTTCAGTAGGGAGTAGTATTTTGGCAGGCCCAGTTTCATGCTGCCAAAATTCAACTCCCCCCTCTATCTATTGTTTGCAAAGTCTGAGATACTTCAAATTTATTAAAATTACATTCTTGCGTCACTGGATGGTACCCTAGAAAGCACATGCTTGTAGTCACAACAGGGACCATTTTGCAGTGGGGAGTAGGATATTGGCAGCCTCACAATAATACTGCCAAAATTGCCAAAAGAGTTTGCGTCACAATCTAGTGGTGTAGAGTTTGAAAGGAATGGGTGTTTACCAGTAAGCGAGGGTCTAACGAAAGACACTATCCAGTTGTGTAATGGGAAATGTAGGATCCAGGGTTTTTAGAGACTGTTCTTCCAAGAAAAACATCAGAATCAGTTATTTCAGCAAGTGCCCCAGAAGTGATAAAGCCCTCTTGCAGCCATAGCAATTATAAGCACAATGGATGATGTCAGTCAACAAAACATCAGATTTTAACACAGGAGTCCGCTGTTCGTTTCCCGTTTCCTTCTGACAGTCGACACTGGTTTCTTTAACCCATGACCACAATAGTTCCTGAACCTTAACCAAGTGTTTATTATTGTAACCATGACAACGAAGATCCCCTAACCTCAACAAAGTCATCATTTTAACTCAAACCAAGTTGTCTTTGTGCCTAAACCTAACCAAACTTTAACCATAGCGTAACATCATATTGTATAAACTGATTTTTCAACAGTGATTTGTAACTGTTGAGGAAGTCACAGACAAATGATGCTGTCCTGCTGATAGGGATCAGAAAATGCTTCTATGTGTTGTTCTTAAGGGCAGTTACAAATGACGTATTATGTCGTTTAATTTGGAGGACTTGTTGGGCTTTTCGGTCTTGACCATCAATTTCAATTGATTTTGATCTTTCTGTTTTATCTGTTTCTCTCAAGTCCCTGAACTTTATGCAGGTGCAATACTAAAATGCTGGATTAAGGTTGGAGGTAGATTTTTGTCTTTGCTAAACATTGAAAAGTAGTCCTGACTTGAAGCAAAACGGGCTCTACACACGGTACGCATTGTCGCCTCTTTATTCATTCCAAATGAAGGTGGTCAAAATTAGATTAGTGTACTATCTTGTTTTACCTAACTATGTAATTACATTTTCAACTTGGGTATGGTCTGTCTTTTGACAACAAGTTATTTCCTACTTATAGTTCAACCGTGGAGTCTGCTTAGACCTACGATCTACTCTATACCTACATTCATCGCCTGTGGTGAATCAAGCTTGTCACATGGATCAGCACGCTTTGTCAGTTTTTGACTTTCCTCATTTATATCAAACACTCCAAAAGAGGTTCACAATAGGCCACAAATTCCCACTCGCCCAAATTGAGGGACTACTGTTACACCTGAGAGAATAAAGGCACGACAAGGGTGGACAACAGGTCTAGACCATCTCAGCAAGAATGAGGTATTCATAAGGTATCAAGTATGGATCTAGTTATCAACAGTAGCACTTTTTTAATAATGTACTAGAATATCTAAATAAAAATAGATTCAGCCCTAGAACATAGTCTGCCACTAAAATGACAAAATGATGCAACAAAGGACTCTGGTGTCTTTTCTTTACTAATTACTATGAAATTATGCCAAAAACATAAATAAAAAGCTGCTGGAAGCTCGCAGGTTCAGTCTTTCATCTTTCACATTGTATTTCTAATCCCCAGCCATGGGATGTGCAACTGTTACACTGACCCAAATATTCCTCTGCGATTCTTTCGGCTTTGTTTTGTGTTTTGTAAACTAAATTAAGTTAAGCACTTTCTAACTATCAAGTGGCTTCTTCAAAGTTGCGCACCCGTGGGGACTAAACATGGTTTTGTTGGAACAGGGGAGCTGCATAAATGTAGACTATACCATAGAGGCTAAAATTAATTTCCATTCTCACCCGTCATCAACATTCATGACAGAACAGAGGAGAATTTAGCTTGAGCTTCTTTGTGGCCAGTAGCAGAAGGCTGTGGTTGTACTGGGCAGTTCCCAGGTGTGAATGGGTGTAGCTGTCTGAATATAAAGCAGAAGAGTTCTATGAAAGAGATTACGTGCTCAGCAAAAGTTAGTTAGTTGCATAACCCTTCAATCAAGTACCAGGATGAAGATATTGACTTGATTTGGATAACTCTAATTCTTAGACTGCTAAAGCCTCATATTAGCTTTGGCTAAACTTAAGAAGGCATTTTTACACAGAACAAAGACTGCAGGTTTTGTCACCCATTTCGTACAGTGCAAGACGAGGGATCGCTTAACAGCCGGTGTGGAGAGAGGCGTAAACAGCAGTATCACATGTGAGTACTGTATTAAGATAGCCCTGGAAAATCAAACAGTTCTCACCCAGGGTGTCCCATGAAAACATCCAGTAGATTTTACAGAGCTACTTCTTGGTTAAATTTTGACAAATTGTACTAGTAGTATGCACACATTCTTTTTTCAATACAATTGACAATTGCAATACACATTTTGGGTGTGTTTTGTCTTGTCTTGTCTTGTCTTGCAAATTGTGGAGTGTTCATCATACTGGTGATTTGTGTTCAACCTGTCCGATAGTCTGACGGACTCCGTTCAAGAAACACCAGGATATAAACAGCAGGATATGTTAACAATTAATTTGAGTATAATGTAATGATAGTCAATTGCAGTAGTCAAAAACTACACAAATTTGAACACAAAAAAGTTCAAGTCATAAAGACATTAAAATCAGCTCCAGTGATCCATCTTAACATTTTATTGAAACACTACTGATAGTGTTATCTCAACTGTAAGAAAATGAGCACTGAATTCATCTTATATGGTATGCATCACGGTCTAGCAATTTACTGGAAGAGTCTGGTACAATTTACAGAAATCATGACATAAATCTGTAATGAACTAACAGACAACTTTCCCTTTTCACACAGTGAAGGTGTCAGACTGTGGGAGACTGTGTTACTGCGTGTAGTTATTCTGAAATGCTAAAAACTAAACATGGCTACATTAGCTGTGTTTACTTAATAATATTTCAAATGACATATAATAAATGTCACCAGTAATTTGTAGAACTTAATTATAAGTTGAGAAGTAAGGCAAGTAGTTCATCATCATCACTCAACAGTGCACAGAGTGTTGGCATTCAGCCAATGATTTTTAGGGGACACATGGACGATTATGCTGTTTATGTTCTCATCAATTAATCACTTTACACAGTAATTTGTTCACTTTTAATCTGCTGTTTTACTGTGACCTTTAATTATCTTTTTTTCAAATTGATCCTGTTATGGCTTCATTGTGTTTCATCTTGGTTATTGATCTTTTTGTAATTTTATTGCAAATCCTTTTCTGTTGCAGCCTTGAATGAAAAAGGCTGATACCACTTGATTCAACTTGTGAACAATCTCAAAAAAAAGAGTTGTCTTGAAAGATTCCTGTATTCAGCAGGTGTCTGGGAGGCATACTGAGGGTTTAAGATTGAAGTCCAGGCTAAGGTCTCCAGTTAATAAAATGTGGATTCAAGATGGTACGCAAGCGACCAGCCACAGGGCAAGTGTGTGTCTGTATATTTATATATGACCAGGAGAAAAGAGATGAGGAATGCAAAAGTGGATTAAAGTAAACAGAAGCAAATAATGGCACACAGAAGGGGGGAAACAGAAGCATGGCAGGACGGAGAAATGCTACCAAACATAGTGGGGATCTCCAATGGACTGGATAGCTAGGAAATTAAGATGGAGCAGGTTATTATAGCAGACAAAAGCAACATGCGGTGAGAAGGATGGAGAGACAGTGGCAACACATGGTGTCAGAGAGGAATATGCTTGGCCAGTGATACTGATGGAGAAGGAACATGCAGAGAGCCGGATGGCAAGGGAGAGTGTAGCAGACACAGACAATTATGTTTTTATTAAATTGTGATGCAAGATTTTAAGCAAATTTCAGAAATGTCAGCTAAATTAAATGTGAATTGGTGCATGTTTCCATCAAACTCCCTTTATGTGAAAATAATCAAGAGGATGTGATAAAATGACATAATTAACCAAGCAGAAGTTACTCTGATGCTTGAGGGTATTTAATTGCTGCATGTTGCATAAAGGGGAACACACACCGGTGGGATACGATGTGCGTCAAAACCCACACACCGACTGCACAAATGTCATCGCTGGGTGATGCACATGAAAATGTCAGGATACATCACTGTCCCGTTTCCTAGCATTGACACACACCAAGCGCTGATTTTACGTGTACATTGTTGATTTGAAGGCCTTGAGCATTTGACTTTGTCACTCCCCAGAAGAAAATAACAAGCCCAGCACAACAAGGAGTGGGGAGTGATGATAATTACTTTGCCCCTACCTGAACACAAGAGCCTACAGGTGGTGCTTTTAGCTGAGCGGTGTGGCAGCTGGCATGCAGAAAAAGAGTCTGACGGCGTAAGTACACCACCATTATGAAAAAGGTGCATTGGATATGTGTCGCAGTGAAAATAGTACACCATATGAGTTCAGAGGAGGGCTCAGGCTGACTGACCGAACTAGTTTGCAGACATTGCTTCATCTGCTAAACAGATTGGCACTTTCCGGCCACCAACTACTTCAGTATGACACGTCAAGTGCAAGTTCAGATTTATAAATAAACAACCCCTCCCACCCACCTGAACTCTCAAAGTTGTCACATACTGTACACCACCTTACACTTTTGATTCTCTGTTTTTTGGGCTTACTAGCTGAGTGGAGGCATGTAATGGTAAGTGACAGCAAGACATGAACACCTTTGTCTACTGTCGAAAAAGGAGAAGCAGGTATGTCAAGGTGTATTTGAGCAGTTTCCGTCAGCCTAACCCTCTCTTTCAGCCAAGCATACAAACTTTTTTGAAATATTTTTCTCTCAAATTTTGTTTTTTTTATGTGTGAACTGATGAAAGACAAAGAGGATGAGAGAAAAGACAAGTGTCCGTTTCCCTCAGCCTTAATTGCATCTTCTCTTTTTCGATATGCCAAATTTTCCACCTCAGGCAAGCATTCAAACCTTCTTGAAATATTTTTTTTTCTCAAATGTTGGGTTATTTATGTCCAAATTGAAAATGTGCAGAGATAGATAACAGGTAGATGGAAAGGTGCATAATGAATGAAAGAGACAGATGATTAGTGAGTAAAAGCGAGTGGAGAACCAAAACATTTCAGAGAATGGAAGGACAGAGCGAGTGACCAAGAAAAAGGGAGAAGGGAGGGACAGGGACAAGGACTGAGACATAGTGGCAAAATAATAAAATAGTGAGTCAAGAGCTGTTATCTAGGAGTCATATTTAGAGACTGAATGACGCAATAAATTCCATGTATGGATTAAATATTAAAGCACCAAGGGGTGAAAGAGATAAAGCCCTGTAACTCTCTCTACCTCTCTCTTTCCCCTTCTTCTTCTCTCTTTCCCTCTCTCTGATGCTCTTTTTCATCCAAGATGGTGATGCAAGAGAAAGGGAGAGAAGAAGATAAGGGGTAAGGTGAGGGATGACAAGAGCAGATGAGAGTGTGAGAGAGAGAAAGAGGATGAGAAGTCTGCTGCTTTTTGGCAGCTTCAGTGTTTGATGTAGCAGAGTCATTAAAAGTGGGCGAGTCACCCCGGCTCCATGTGGGAGTCCATTACACCAGATTGGCTTATAGTGGGAATAGGACTCATTTTTACACTGGCCTTCATCTCTCTCTCTCTCTGTCTCTCTCTTCCTTACACACACAGACACATAGTACTCTCTCGCTCCCTCTCTGCTCCTTCCTCTCGTGAACCCTTTGCAACTTAAAAGGGAATGATCTGTAATTAGTGAGGTGATAGTCTTGCAGAAGGGTGACTGAAGCGGACTGAAAATGTAAGGCATTGTTATAGGATAAGAAAAAATTTCCACTGCAGTCAAGTGAGCGAGAGAGAGAGAGAGCGAGGGGGTTAAGAGAGTGAAAGAGAGAAAAGAAAGAAAGAAAGAAAGAAAGAAAGAGACTCTTGGTGCTTATCATTCCTACCGACTTCAGATGCATGTTAACACATGAAAGGAGGCCTCAACACATCACTGACACATGTACAGTAACACACAAACACGCACTCAATGATGAAAGACTGCACAGCCCTGGCTTTCTTTACATCAAGTAGTTCTTCAACACATTTTCCATAATGCAGCTTGATAGCATCTTTAATTAGACCCGCCCTGCCTAGTAAGCAATGTCTTTCAAACGCCACACCATGGATGTATAATAAGACCTGGATAGGGCGCCACTGCTCAGCCTTCCTTCCAATTTTTCCCAGTGCCACTCGCGGTGTTGCAGTGAAAAATTCCCCTGCTGCCCAAAGCTCATTTTCCCTATGGGGAAAATGAGCTTTGGGCCATTTAGCAACAACCATCATCATTCACATGGCCACAAGAACTTGCTTGTTAGGAAACATACGTTGTTTTAGGTATTTGAACAAACAATCTGTGCTTTTATTTTCTGGTGAGGACAGTCTCCCCAAAAATATCCTCATACTCATTGTCTAAAACTCATATTGGTCCTCACAAAGATACCAAAACACATGTATATTTTCATATACTGTATATGTGTCGTTGCTGCATTGCTTGTTTACACTGTGATGAACATAGTTAAAACACTCTGGCATCGTCTGAACATGCTCGCTCATTAACCTCGTGGTTCCAGCCCTATTAAGATGGAGGGAATCCATTTAGCCCAGCTCGGCTCCACACACACACACACACACACACACACACACACACACACACACACACACACACACACACACACAGTCTGTTATACAGTCAGACATACACATTTCGCAGCAGTTATGACTATGCGGGGAATCCACTCAAATAGTCAAACACACACATGAACATGCACACAGACAGGGACATACGCATTTCTCAGCAGCAGAAACCATGCTGGGAATACACACACACACTTAAACACTAGCGCACACACTGTCACTTCATGAATCCCCACATCTGAATAAGAACACATTTAAAAGGCATCATTGTCGCCAGTGGAAACGCACACAGTACATCCAGTGATACTACTGGGAGCTCTGTATTTAACATCTTTATCACATTATTACTCCTGTGTGCACGCACACACACACACACACACTCATGTCCGTAGAACATGTGTAGCGGTGCCTATGGGAGCTCTGTATGTAACATCTCTATCACCTCGCGGCAGTATTATGCCGTTCTGCACCCGCTGCACTGTCTAATCCGGTTAGGCGTGTCGCGGCTGAGGTTTCTTTCTAAGCAAACTGCAAGTTTAAATGGCCACATAAAGACCTTACTACGACAAGGATTAGGAACTTTTAAACATTTCCGGGATTACGGGTGGTATTGAAAACAGCCCATCCTGAAGGTACAAAGCCACTGGGGGTTTGGTTCCTCTACTGTTTGCAATTGAATGCTAAGCTGTCGCTCGGAGCATGTCATTACAACTCTATTGAATATCTGTAAGTGTTTGGTTAGATGGCAAATTATACCGTGGTAATGGAATATTGTCAGAAATAAGAAGTGAAGCCCCTCAGAGAAAACATGCAGCTTTTTGGAAGGTAATCCTTGGAAACATGCAGCTTTTTGTATCTTGTTGTTTGTTGTTTACCTCCTGACATTTGTGTATCTGTTTCTATTCTACTCTAAGACATTTCTGCTGACCCTGGATCAAAGACAGATATACTGTAAATGGGCCCCTGGGAATAGTGTCTATGGACCTGACTGCCATACCCCAGAATATCTACTTTAAACCCATCTGATGAAAGATGTGACCAACATCAATCTGTTAATCAACATTCTAGCAGAACACCTATAGTCTCTCGCTGATAAAAATCTGTCATTTTATTGACATCTGAGTGTCTTCTTTTCAACACAACATGTGATCAACTTGAGTCTGTTAGGGCTTGGGAACTGTGCCATTTTAAGAATATATATATATTAGAGGGATTGCACTGGTCGGTAATCCATAGTTACCTGGGATAACAACAGATGTAAATTTACTGCTGGCTAACTCTGGCGCAATTACGTTTTAATCACAGGCAAGATTCTATTCTATTCTCCTAAAAGCCTCCTAATTGAGAGATCTGACATGATGGTTATATCTTTGTAGTGGCACAGGCAGTGCAACTACATGTTGATATTTTCCTGACTTTGAAATGTGCTTTGCAAATCCATTTGGTTGTGCTCAGTGCTGGTATTGTGTATTAAGAGAGGTAATTCATCTCGTTTTTCATTCTACTGTGAGATATTTCTGCTAGCCCTGGATCAAGGATGGACAAATGGGCCCCAGGGTATAATGTTCATGTGTTTGTGCTCACCTGTAGTTTAGAGTAAACTGACTGTGTAAAAAACAAACTAAAACAGCAGAGTTCATATTATTCTTTCTTCATATAATCTCCTAGAAGCCTCTTAAGGTGTGACATTTTGGCCTCTATCATAAAGCATCTTTAGTTCCATGCATATGAGGTAGCTTAAGGCAAGGTGTTGGTATTTTGGTGAAAACAGGGTCTTTTAATGGCTTGTCACAAAGTGAATGGCTGAGAGAAAAATGATTGATCACCACAGCCTCTGCCTTATATTCCAGTTGTGCATAGCACACTATGCCTAATATGAACCAAAATAGCAAGTGTGCTTGGACATACCATCATTGTCCTTGTGTACAAGACCTTGTATTTGTAAACCCTTACCAGTCACAGATTCAATGTACTGTATTCGTTTGTTTACTATGTTTTCAGTATGTTCAGTATACTGTATATCTAGTTGAAGAGCCTGATGGAAAAAATATTTCCAGGAATGCTTTTGATGCTTTTTCTCAAAGAGATGTTTCATTCTCATCACTGTTTTTTTCAATCCAAAGTCTCAGTCAGTGATGAAGTCCTGAAACACAGTCGCAGAACAGAACTAAAACATTTTGACAAGATGTATGCAAATGATACTGAAGCTCCCTGGTCTTGCCTCTCTGCATCTGTCTAATGCGTCATCAAAAAATGAGCTTTAACTGATAGGGGGTCCCTCCAGTGAGAGTGAAGCAGCAGTGCCCTCCCTTCATTCTGTAATCCAATAGTAAAGGTGTTATTAGTAAATTAGCAGTGTGGTTGATTGATATTGTAATAGACTAATCAATAGCACTGCATTCCCCTCTGGTTACTGATGCATAGACTGCAGCACCTGCCAAGTTTCCTTCTCTCTCTCCACCTCCTGCTCACTCTCTGTCCTTGCATTTTATTAAGCTATTTCTCATTTTGCTGACTATATTACAGTTGTATCTCTCCCACAATGCCCCTGCTAGATGTGTGTCTCCAAATCCTTTGAGTTTAGCCTTAAGTATATTTACCTTTTATAAAACTGATAAAACAATCATAAAAGATAAAAAATCCTTTGGGGCATAATAAAACATCTCACCCCAAAACAAAAGAAGTCATGAGTGGTAGACAACAAAATCATATCAAAACCCTTTCAAACACAAGGAAGGACACAACAAACATTATAAATGACAAATGAGGGAAATAAATAGCTAATGTAGAAAATAAACTGCCCTGGCACTGTGCAGGCTTACCTGAAAAACTGCACTGACTGACTGTTTTTCACACTGGCTGGGTGCTATGGTCTGATTCTCGTGTTAACAACTTAATTTTGTGTAGACTGCAAATGTGGAAACTGAACTGGATGACATTCCAATGTAATGGTAAGATGTGTGTCTGGTCACGTATATCAATAAGTCGTAGGCAACGCCAACCGAACTTGCGTTACATTCTTGAAGTTCTTCCTAACTGTTTAGGCTAAACTGAAGAGGCATTCTTGAACTGAATAAGCCTTTTGGATGAGAGGCACAATGTCTTTAAGAATCTGAAGTCCCCTTGCACTAGGACTTCTTGACATACCATAGTTGCCATAGAACACATTTTTTTAAATGTTGACAGTGAATGTTAGAAAAACTTGTCAACTTTGTCATTGAACAAAATGTCATTCCACATAATCCAGTGTTTCATAGAGTAGCAACATTCTTGTCTGACGATAGGGTTGACACTATAAATCAATTGCTTGTTGCTTACTTGTCAGAACAAAGGGCAGAGCACCTGGTTACAGTGACCAGCCTTTGTGACACCATGATTATTGGTTAATAAAAATTATTTTGTTTAAATACTCTTTAACCAAAACTTAGACTGGTTAACCTAAACTATCTAAACCAGCCATTCTCAACCAGTGGGCCGTGGCCAAATGGTTTTTTGGTAATTTACAAAGCTAGTTATTTTTATATCTAAATGTCCTCAAGGATTCAGATAAATAAAAAATGATTTTTTTTTTTAACAATCAGAAGTGGGCCTTAAGTCATAAAACATAGATAGATAGGTAGATAGATACTTTATTGATCCACCAGGGGGGAAATTCCTTCGTTACAGCAGCCAATAAAAATACAATATAAATAAAAACTATACACGGAGTAATGTACAATGTGCAGACAGTGCAAATACTGTGACAGACAATGCACCACTGAGGTAGACTTCAAAATACCATACAGCACACAAAAACACAGTGCAACACAAGATACTAGTAAACAAGTCAAACAAGTTGAGGTAGACACCGGTAAACAAGTTAGGGAGAGTGAGTGGATTTAGCCTGGATGTCTAACAGTCTAACAGCTGCAGGCAGGAAGGCCCTTCTGTAGCGCTCAAAGAAGTTCTGACGTAGTGAACATTTAAGTCACATGACTGACCCGTTCCACATTAATTTGTTTTCATCTCCGGACAGCATGAAACATGGCCAGTACTACCTGACGTAAAAGAACAATTCCTGAGGACCTGTCTCCATTTTTCTCCCGTAGATGGGTTAGATGGCCAAGGCGACTTGTTCTGTTTCCGGTTCACAAGCCTTTACTTCTTCTACTCTGTTTACTGGCAAATTACAGCCATGCGTAAAGCGTAGTCTATACCGCCAACTTCTGACCAAACTACACTTTGCAATGAGCCTAGTTTATTCCCTCCAAACCAGTTGATGGAGACGTGCCTAATTTGCGACATTTGAATGGAAACAAGGCTTGTGACAGTCAGGTGTTGTATTGCTGTTTTCTACATGATCAGATTTTGAGATCTACATGTAAGAATCACTTTGACAGCCTTCATACAATCACATGCAGGTGTATAAGCACAGATATGGAGTTCATCTTATGTAATTCCTTTCTTGTAAATACCTAAACATAATAACTTTCTTCATAAAATCTCATAATAGGCAATTATTACCATTCATTGGTGTTTTACATTGCTGGTATGTGACAACTACTTCGTATTCAAAGCATTTTATTGCTTCCTAACCCTGTGATTACTTACTAATGCTGCAGATCTGATGCTTCTATCACCCTCTCAGTCATGTGACCCTTATTTATGTCCCTGTGGTGTCTCCTCAGATATCATATTGTAATATGATAGCTGCATCACAGCATCAGGTATGAAGCTTTCCTTTGGCTAGAATAAATAGTATTGGGTTTTTTGTAGATTGCACAAAGATAGCAATATGTATAAGTGTGTCGCTTCTGTTGATGCATTCTGTCAGGGAAGAGCCATCATTTGTTATATATACATAGTCTATGGGTTCAAGATTTAAATGAGCTACAGAGAGGCACAGAGGCTCTTATAGAGAACAGGGGGTGGGCATTTCCTGTCTTTAGCCCTCTCCAGATGAACAACTCATATAGAAGGGATAACAGGCATAATAACTAAAGCTCGCCGTGGCAACCACATTCCAAATAACCACAGCGTATGCACTGAATATTAGGCGCCGCTATCATGAAATGGAATACATACATAGATATCAGGGAGACATATGAAACCATATTCTATGTTGGAGAGTGCAATATGTAGGCACGGGGGGAGAAGGAACTTGAAGAACCCCCCACAGAGACAGATTTCACAGCAGCGGCTTATTTGGCTTATTAAGTTTCACTTTACACAGCTGCAGTCACATGTTGGCACATAATGTAAACAACAGCCCACACAACACACACACACTTATGTGCACTTGCACAAAAACACACAAAGGCCACTTTCCACCAATCTAGTAAATGTCTGCTCAGGCATGGTGGCATACACAACTGTCTTCTCTGCTTTGCTATCATCACCCACACACACACACACACACACACACACACACACACACACACACACACACACACACACACACAACAAACAGCCTGCATACTTTAAGTCCATTATGATGAATTGCAAGCAGGCCATTTGAGAAACATAATCTTTTCTTACAACATAATCAGACAAACATCAAAAATATTACATTCAATTTATTCTAATGTCCTTAACTTGACAGCTGTGACATAAAATATTCAACTCACTCAGTGTTTTGCAAATTGTTTTTATTGCATCTCAGGATCTGATTAACATAGTTACAATGCACTCACAATGTGTTTATACTGAAAGTATTACGCCTCGTCATGCATCACGAGCACCACTTCGTCTAAAGTGAGACTGCCATTATGTATGGTATTTATCAAAGTGGAGTGACTAGTGTGCAGGGGTGTGATCATGGGAATTGTATTATTTGATTTAGATTGTTGAGGCTTGTGATTTCGTTCGAAATCAGTTCTCAAGCTCCTTTTAGTTTTATAAATTAATAAAAAAGTGTTGTTATTTTTGGATAAAATGTTACCACTCATGTCAAGGCTTCAGCTTCATTGTTCTCATTTTTTGCAGACAAGTGGCGTTAATATGTTTCAAATGATTGTAGTTCCAGTTAAAGACCCTCCACACCCACACAGGTCAGTGATAGTGCTTTATTTGATCTGCTTAGGTTAGAATTGGACAGAGCTATACTGGAAATCATGCAACATCACCAAAATCAATAAGAAAGACAAATTATATAAACTGTTCAACCTGAAGGACTCTGTCACGCCATCATTAATACCAGCAATACATATATTTAAATGGAAATACCATAGTCAGTGGAGTAAATGTGTTTAGTGATTTCACATAGAGTTCAACTTTAGTGAACTGCAACACAGGAAATTACACCACTGACCAATAGCAAACTATCTTCAAAGTGTTGACCATTAAAAGAACCGATCTGGAAGAAGCTGTGACGGAGGCTGTGCTGCACCATCCATTTTTATATAACCCTGCTTTGCTGACTGATAAGCAACATCAATACAGCTCTCCTCTTTGCATCCATTTTGCCACAAATCCGACGTTAGCTACTGCACGATCTGCAAATACTCAATATGTCATCAAGCCTCCAACGCCACCTATTTCATGAGGACATGCAAATAAATAGACTTTTCACGGAAGATATGTTGACTTATGTCATAGCAGGAAAAGATCTAGCCTGGGAACCAGACGAATCTGCGAGCTCATGTTTTATTTGCTCTGGCAGATGCGTCTGGTCTCCCTCCCAGCCCTAGCCGACCTGGCCCGGGCCGGGCCAATCACAACCGTTTATCTAATATGGGGTGGGTTTGATACGATGACTGTACAAGGGAGTGTCATATTTTCGTGAATAATAATAAAACAGTTGTCATTCGAGCCCATGTTATTCTCAAAGTCTAAATATGTCACATTTAGAAGCAGGAGTTTAACTGTTTAACACCTCTTTACAACAAACTTACTTCGCCGTGCGGACATGGATATTGTGGTTCGACTTGAAGTTGGCGGAGTGGGGCACAACTTTTTCAGAGCCCTCGGCTTCTTTGAAGGAGTAGGCTCCTGATTCCTTTAATTTGCTGCTGTTGATGCATTTGAATCTGCAATGATTTTCTTCTTCATCCCATCCCACTGGTAATTCCTGTTCGATTCTTGAAAGTAGGTTGGTACACTACACGCTGTAGTCTGTTAACATTTTTCCATCACTCAGCATTCCGTTACTCTGATTGGTTGTAGGTCTATCCAATTGTGTCCAGAGGCATTTTGATCTGCGCCCACTGACAACGCCCCTCGGAAGTTAACAATGAACTGAGAGGTTCCAGACTAATTTGCATTTGTGAATTGGTCTGGTGATGTCAGGCTTGAAAAGATCAGGTCAAACTAATAAAATAACGATGGCTCAGAAAGCCATAGGAGTGAGAAATTATGCACAATCGGCCTTTTTCACAACAGACATTTTGACTTGTCATAGTATGAAAAGCACAGGTGTTACTAACAGCATTAACAATGGCTGCATTTGTGCATTAAATTAAAAACATTATTTTTATTATTTAAGTGTCCCGGTAAGCCACAACAGTGTGACAGTGAGCCAGCATGCACAATTCCAGGACCCTGAAAATGAAGCAGTCATTAATGGAGTCATTAATCTGAACCGTGTGTGATGATCTTAAAATATAGATCCAAATGCAGGAGGAATTTTATATATCGGAGGAGGGTGGCACTTTAATCACACTATTACTGACAGCCACAGTCTCTTAACATTCTACATTTAAGAGAATGTCAAAGCAACCGCTGCTCTCTAAGAATTTCTCAAATGTCAATCCCAAACCAAATCCCAAACACAGGTGAAAGTAATAAGCACCAATCAAAGACTCTCCTGTGCCCATGGTGGTGGCGCTCTCCCCCACAACTGCACACTGTCGAGGGCACATGGTCGCCATAATTATGAAAATATCTGTGTTTAGCTTCAATATGTCTGTAGCCTCTGGGTCTCGAGCATGGTGGCGTGATTTGTAGAATATGAGTGAATAGATATGGTCATCTTTAATAAAACATGCCTCTGATGGACGCCACTGACCATATCACTGACAATATTGTATCTGAGTTGGTGTTTCCTCTTTAACACTCAGACATTTTGTGGTTTTATTGGGATTATTTGGTTATACTAGAAAAGTCAATCTGATAAAATCACTTTTCGGTGACATTTTCTCTGCTTTACAGGAAGTGATTTCCTCATTTTCCATTTTCTCAAGCAGCAGCAGTGGTGCTCTTGCTGAGGCAGTGCATAGAGAAATCCAATCTGAGTATTCTTGCACGACAAATATTTTATCTTCCTCCCAGCGGTAGGTGAAAAAACACTGTTAATATGCCCAATTTACAGCATTTTCTACAATCCCCGTTAGGAGAGGTGTATGGTCGTGTTACATAACTTTGTAACACTTTTCAGCAGCTTTTGACATCGCACACTCTCCTCAATCCCCCTCGCTTCTCCCTCCTCTGCTCTCCTCTCATCCCTTCATACCCTCTGCGTCGCTCTCTCTGTCCCTCACATTTGCACATTTGTTCTCCATCTCTGGCTCTTTCATCCTCAGCCTCTCTCTACCTCTCTCTTTCCCATCCCTCGTCCTCTAGTGTGGCTTCACGCCTCATTGCGGCCACAAATCTTTCACGGCGCTGCTCTTTCTTGACTTGTCTCGACTGTCTCTCCCCTCGCACCCTCTTTTCACTGCATCTCCTTCATCTTCCCCTCTCTAATCTCCATCTACCCTCCTTTCTCTCCTCCATGCGGTTCAGACGTTATACACTATAGACTGTATACATTTTCCCCAATGATGAGAGGGAGGACAGGACAGACCATCACAGACCCTTGCTATCTTCTCTCACTCCTTTTTCTCTTTTTCCTCCATACATCTCCAGCTGCCATGTTACACATTAGTCTTTTTATTACCAGGCTGTAGCAGCTGCTAAACCGATCTTATTCTATGTAGTGTGCTCACTACATAGAACTGCAAATTTATAGTCTTTCAGTGAGTATATTACATTAACTGTGAATAGGAGTTTGATAATTTTTCCTCCGTTTTCTTTGATTATTTGAGGTTTCTACTCAAGGGCACTTCTGCAGGGGTGGATTGTTGTCTGTTGCAGGAGTTGAACTCATGACTTCTTCTTCCTGGACGGTCTCTCTAATGTGCAGTTACAGAATTAAAGCTACTGTACGGTAAGCTGATGAAAATTCTATTTTAGTAGCTTTTATAGTCTTCAAGAGCAAATTTAGTAATTGGAAGCTAAGTACTTATACGCTACAATGTTAAAACTGGCTAAAACCATTTTGTGGTAAAAGTCAATTTACACAACGTGAATTATAATTGGGCGGCATATAATTAATAAAACAAAGTAGAAGCTGCATTGTAAAAAACGTACTTCAGCTATGAATCTTCACAGCTACTTTATTTGCCTGTAATTCTCTTTATGAAAATGAGTTTTGGCAACAAACTGTTCTTTCTTTATTAGTTTGCAGAGGCTGCTGTGATGCACTGCTAATCAGTGCATTGCAAAATCTATTCATGCTAGGACAACATACTTTCGAGTGTAACATGGCCTGTTGTTAGAGATTAAAGCAGCTGATACAGTACTGTAGGTTCAAATGAAATCATAATTGATTAGACTCATTTCATCTTTGTTTCATTTGAATCACAGCAGTTTCCTTTTAAACAATGCTCTCATACTTCCTCTTTTGAAATGTTTTACCTCCACATACCACCTCTCTCTTTCCTCCCTCAGCCCAGTCTTTCCTTAAGGGTTGGTTTCATTATGTGCTAGGGTCTGTCAGCTTTTTGATTGCCCATCTCTTCTCTTCCTTCAACCCTTTTCGTCAGTCTTACCCATCTCTCTCAATCCCTTTTTCCATTTCCCCTGTACATTTGGAAAGTGTCAGTCCCCATCACATCTCCTCACTTCCTCCCCTCGTTTTGCTTTGATTCCCCAAGCTACACATCAAATACCTGGCCAGTCATATTTCCCTGTCTTCCCTTCCTCCTCTGTGTCCATCCATCTCTCTCTCTCTCTGTGGGAACTGTGCTGCACTGATGCACCACTGACCACAGCAGGAATGGATTTGGGTGTCAGCTAGGCACTTGGCGCTCATGGGGATGGTGACCATTTCATCTACACATATTTCTGTCAGCTTTTCCCAAAAGCACGTATTACCTCCTCATTATCTTGGTCCTGTTTGTCTGCTTATTAGCGAGAAAAATCAAAAATCTAAAAAATGTGAATGTAATTTGGTGTACAGTTTATGGCATTGAGTGACACACCCTGAATGGCACACCCTCTGCAGTCCGATCACCGAACACAAAAACACCATAATCATCACACATTTTAATCAACAGGGACACTCTTTCACAGTCTTTAAAGATCCCCTCCAGACATGCTTTCAGGCATATAAAGATCCTCTGCTTTGAATAATAATTTGTGTCGGATATGGTTTTTCCACACTGTACATTGCTAGAAATTCTTAAAATTGCATCTACTCCTTCTCCCTCATTAAAAAATCCAGAATATTATGAATATAGAAAAATTGTTCATTTCAAAAGTAACTGAAATGACAGTAACAAGATGTCCCCTACTACTCCTGTCTGTTCTCAGAGTATGTAGCTATCACCAGATTAGGTGTTTCATTCCAATTGTATTTAATATGTAATTATGTAAGAGGGACATGTGTTCAACACTCTTTACCAGTAAGCAAGCGTTGTATTGACAGTTTTTATGTTATAACGTATTTATCATATCACTTCCAGCTTTACCCTTTTTCTAGAGACACACCAGCATGCACTTGATGCAGCCTAAAGGGAGGGTGCCAAGCTTGAAACGCTTTGCAATCCAGAGTAGCTGCCAGTCCAAGTCTTTTTCTGTGTTCTTCATGTGCCTGCATTTATGCACATATTGAGCGGATTAAATTTCCCCGCTTTTCTGCATTCGGTGGCTCCCCTCCTTTTTTTCTATGTGCCAAGAAACAAGACGTTAGTTTCTGTTGTGGATCCAGATCCAGGAATTTTAAGAATTCCGCAACATTAAGAGCATTTTTTATTATTTTATTTTTGCAAATTTTTAATGAACTACTGCACTTTTCTTGAATGGAATCTGGGTTTGTGGAAGATGTATCAATACAGCAAGTAGGATCCTTTTTTATTGTTTGTCCAAAGGACAAAAAAGTTGGGATGCAGGCTGCGTTTTGTTCATGCATCATTTGCATGTTGCATGCATGCATATGTCAAACACACCCCAATTTCTTTACTAATTGTATTATAAGTGTGCACTTTGTAGCTCTAAAATGAAGAAAATTTGGATCAGGCTTGGTATTGTAAGATGCTCGGATAAGGATTGGTGGTAAACAGGACATCCCTACAATAAACTGGAACTATCATGAAATATTATTTTAAAATATGAAGCCTCAGAAGCCAATTTCTGTTAACAGCTACATTTTTCCTTTGATGTAAAAATTTGAAGTCTTTTTGTATTTCTTTGTTGCTCCTCCATTCATGTTCTCTTTAAAACATAACTGTATACACACAATACACAGATACACATCTAACACCCCTTCTCCTGCTACTCAAACTGGCCTTGCTCTTTCCATCTCCCTAACTACTGCTCCATAGTTTTTCCTCACGTTGTTCTTCTCTTTGCCATCTCTTTTTGTTGCAGCAGCAGTTAAAGCAGCCCCCCACCACTTCATCAGCCAAGGAGTCCTGTTGGATAAATTTGCACTTCAAAAGTGATGAAGGGAGAGGGCAAGAGACGCAGACAGGAGAAGAGAAGAGAAAGGCAAAACCACAAAAAAGAGAATAAGGGAAGAGTCTGTGAGACAAAACAAGTTAGAAAACAGGAGCAGACAGTTAAGAAAGTGCATGGGAAAGACAGAGCGATGGTGTTAGGCAGGCCGAAGATTCATAGGAGACTGAATAAAAAAAATGGAAAAAGGGATGGAGCAGAGAGCATGGCAGTGATGAAGGAGGGTGGATTGAGAGAATGGAGCAGAGAGGAGTGATGGGTAAGAAAAGCTGTAAATTGGCTGGAGGAGAGAACAGATGGATGAGCAAAGTACTGCAGAAACAGCTAGGAAAACCACAAGTCTCCAAAGTAGTGAGGGCCAGGAGCACCCCCGTAAAAACCAAACCAAAAACCTCACTCTCTGTTTAAAGGAGCACTGAGCAACTTTAGTTAATGGGTTTAAGATGTGACCAGCAGTTTTAAGGCTGGTCTAAACAGAGGGTGTTTCAGTTGCGTTTTTTTAGTCGTCTCGACAGATACGCTTCTATTTAAATCAATACGTCTACACCGGCTGTGTAACGGTTTGCTTTTCACCCGCACTTTATGCACGTAGTTGTGACCTGAAATGTATTTATAATGTATGTTCAGAGTCTCATTTCTCCCTTTGTGCACGCCTAACTTCAGTGATTGTGTATTGGGCACTGCCAAAATGCCGGTTACCCCGACCCAGTACTGAATGCATCCTGTGTAGACACTGACTGAAGCTGGACTGGACTGAAGCTGCTGATGGGCTGCTTTAACTGTGTAGACTAAATGGTGTTAATCCAGTTCATTTTTCATTATGCTGCAAAGTGCCATTTCTTCCACCTGTCTGCCCACCAGGGTTAATTTTCTATCAAAGTCTCCACACACAGACGCATACAGACTTTATACTATTATAGATTACTTGTTAGTAGCTGTATGGAAAGCACATTAACAGTCTTGATTTACAAGATTTCAAATGCTTCAAATGTTTTAAACAGAGATGAGCAAATACCATCAAAAGCACAGGCTGTTTTATATAGAATCTTCTAAATCAACAAGTTACTAACTTATGCGTCATTAGCTACTTAGCTGATTGCTTATTTGATAAATGCATGTTTACAATATCAGCAGGTCAGACAGAATAATGGTGTAATATCATTTGGTGTAGCTGCAATGTGATTCAGATGGCTAGCTGAGCCCAAACCTTCTAATGTTGGCTACTGTATCTGTAACTACCAGTCAGCAGACACTTCATCCAGAACAAACTTTAACTGCTGCTGCTAGCTGTGCAAAGATCACTAAGTGCTCTTGTATAGGTTTAGTATACAGTATTTCAACATATACACTTTTAACTAAAGTGTGTGCTAAGAAGATGATGAAAAAAGAAAGGTTTTTCACCAAATGATACTCAGCCTTTTTTAATAAAGAAAAAAGATACATGTTTTGCAAAAAGTCCATTCATTGTATTTGTAACACAAAATCAAGCCCACAATTCTTCTATTTTTGGAAATCAACATTGCACCATGGGATCTATGGCTCTCTGTAGGCCTCTGCTGTTAAAACATAATGATTTATCATATATATATATATATATATCAAACTTTTGATTTTAGCAGAAAGTTTGTGAGAACACTGCACAACTGAAGGTAGATGATTTTCTGGAGTATCACCAAATTTACTTTAGATAATTACACACCTCACTGCCCAAACCACTTTAACCCCTGGATTTTAGCAAGATTGTCACTCCCCCACAGCACGCAGCACATACAGTATCTGTGGGGGTTTGATAGGTTTCTTGATTAATTCCAGGAACCAGTGATTACCTTGCCAGCTGGTTAAATATTTTACTTTCAAACACCATTGTTGTATATTTTGTTTTGGAAGAAGAGCTCCCACCTTATTAGGAGTTGCTTATTCTTCTGGATTTGATTTCCTTCCAACATAGCTTCTAAATGTAATGCTGTGTGACATCCACCATTTGGCATGTTGGAGCTTCCCCAGCTCCAACCACGACCACTACTCAGGACTTGGCGTGGCTTCCATATATGGATCAGACCCTCCATATGATGGACTCAGCTCAGGCCTATCAGCTGGTTTACTCGCATCTTGATGTCGAAATGTGACAGTATTGCTTATGTCAGTTACAGGCTGCTGTACGTCAAAATGACCACTAAAGAAAGAAGTTGCTGTCGTTGCAATACTGGCTGCCAAAAGATGTCAAAGTTGACCTAATGCTTCTTTAATAACCGTGCCCTCTTAGGCTGAACTGAATTCAGCAGGAACTCTTACAATTAGTGGTATAATTACAGACCCAGGCAGCAGGCCAAGGTTACATTAAGGAAATTCAGGGAGTGCTATCCAAATTATCAAGCAAAAATTAGCTTAGAATATAAATTTTTAAGCACTTTGCTTTCATTGAGAAAGTTTCAGTGTGAGCCACAAGCTGTAAAAATAGATGTCTCTTTGGATTACTTGTTTCCTTCATTTTCTCTCTATGTAAAACCAAGAGGGTTTGTATGCATGAACATGTTTGTATGAGCTTACCTGGATATTACAGCATTTGGTAACACCTGGGCTGACCACCGGCAAAGCAAGTAATGAGCACCTGCAGCAAAAAAGAGAAAATAATAGCTGGTGAGGTGGGAGTTGAAATAGATTACAGGCAGCACTGAGTAGATGGGTCTTGAGTTTGGAGAGAAATATTGGGACACCGTCCACAATATAGTGGCCTGCACATTCATCACAAAACTAAGAACTTAAAAGTTTGACTTTAGACTTTATGTTCACATGCTGCACAATGATCTACGTTCCCTGCCTTCTTTATAGATTGGACGGGAGGATGACTGCAGATTTACAGAGGGAAGATGGATGGTTTAATGTCAACCATCCTCTGTTGGGGTTATCTGAGGAGGCAGCTGAAAAGGCCGGCCAGAGAAATGGGTTTAAGACTACAAAACCTAAAACTCAAATCAGTCATGGTCCAACTTTCTGTTTACAAAGCAACCCAATTACCATTTTCATCAATGACTGATAACTCAATATTGATATTAATACCTAGTTTTGAAAGTTGATCAATAAACCAAACAGGGTTTCTCTTTCTGAGGAAAAGTCCGCCGCTGCACAGACCACAATATATTTCATGTTTATGCAAGCAACAACAGAAATTTATTTGGAATAACAAAGACGGGGACGTACAAGTTGTTAAATTGAGCATCTTTATTACTGTACTTTGGGCCACTGCCCAACTGCCCACAGGTTGAATACCAGCTGGCAAACTTTAAGGCAGCATACAGAAAGGAATAACAATCTGTCTTCCTCTTCCTCAGCTCCAGTGGACCTGCTCATTACCAAATGATAGAAAGCTGTGGTTGCACTGGGCAGCTCCCACATATATGGGTATTGCACAAATTTTGTTTGCAGGAAAGTGTTTTTAAGTTGATTGAAAAATTTCAGCTTCAGCTCCACTGCCTCAGGATCACCTTAACCATAAGCAAATGTTTGAGTTTTAGGCAAATTCTCACACCTTTATCCCTTTAATACTGTTCAGTTGCTGATTCTGTTCATGTTTCTTATCAAATAAAGCCCAGTGATAGAAAGACAAGATTTTTGGATCAAAGGAAATGAACGCTGACTTCAGATAGCAAGCAATTCTTCATGCTCGGAAAGCCTAAAACAGCAAAGGCAACAGAGGGTAAACTAAAATCTGGAATGCTGCTGATTTTCATTTATTTCCCTCTGTGCTCTTAGCTGCTTTAAAACATCCCGAGGAACTGTGCTTGTAAGTCAATCATGCTTAGCTTGAGTTACAAGAAATGGAATCAGATTGAGTTTGACTCCCCCTCACTGCGAAAATGTCAAAGCAGGCAGGATGACAGTTTAACAAACCTCCGTCCAATAAATGAGTGACTTGTGAGTCCATGTGACCTTTGTTGACAGACCTTGTGTTAATGGCTGCATTCGACAAAACCAGACCGGCACCGTGCCGGGGCTGTGGGCCGAGTTTTCACTCTATCAATCTAAATTCTACACACGAAACGACATACGCCGTTTGTGCCAACCTGAACTGACGGCTTGAGTGGCAAGAAAGCAAAATGCCACACCTAACAGAAGATACCAGATTTCAATAGCAGATGTGGTACATCCCACTAAGCATTTATTTTGAGATTTGAAGGTCAAAGGACATTTAGGTTAAAAACGTTCATAACTTAGTTGAGAAGTCATTTGAGCAGCACTTAGTTAGCAGCTGCTATAAAATGAAATGTAGTAATTGCAATTCTGTTGAAACAAAAGTTGTATGTTAAGTAGAAAAAAACAACCAAATTTACCCCAGTTTTAATCTGTAAATAACCAAATGAATGCCCACTGGAATGGTTTGCTATGGCTGAATCCAAATGGAAAATGTATTACAATACTGTCCTTGCCAACACTTCCTCATTGTCCAATAATGAAAAAAACTTTTGGCTGCAATTATAGTTATGTTGTTTGCATAATTCCTTCCTGTACAGACAACAGTTTGTCTGCTTATTATATTTACCTGTTTCTAGTCCTCCTTAAAGCAACTCATCCTCACAAAGAATTGCAGCTTCAGCCACACTAGCCTGCTGGTTTTAACTTTTTCATTCAGCTCAATTCATACAAACACTGTTTCTGAGGTTAATAGCTCAACAACCAGGAAAGTTATAACATCAGGATTATTTCTAAAGGACACAAGGTCTGTCAGTAAACTTTTGACAAGGAACCTGCAAAATCAGCTAAATAATGTTGCTGGTGAGTGTTGTTCTTCTATCACCCTATGCGTTGTATGCTTGTTGTTAGCTGTGTAGTCACCCTCTTAGCGTGGCACTGATATTGTTGTAGCGTTGATATTGAAAATGTTGCGATAGAAACAAAACCCACGTGTAGCGCTTTTTTTCCCTCTCACCTCACAAGAGCTTCATCCCGTGCTCCCCACTGCCCTGCCAATGCTTTTCTGCCAGAAAAAAATGCAATGTGAACACAGGTCCTTAATGTATTGACGACTGTTGTGGCACACCAGCCAGTTCAAATAGAGTAGTGCCGCTTGCAATAGGGAATCAGTAACAGAACACACACATACAAAAAAAACCCCAAAAAAACAAAAGTGAACTTTCCAGACTGGTTTGGAACGAACAAATGAATTCGACATGACTTGGAGTGCTCCAGTATCAGTATGCCTTCTTATCGCTTGTCTGTGTAATTTGTCCCATTAGGATTCTGTCCCTGTAATCCCCAACTATCGTCACAGGTGGATGCTTCCTTCCACTTTTCACACAGAAACAAGATAAGAAGTTTGGGGGCGCCTCATCTCTATTTTCAAACACTCTCCTGGCTCCTAAGTGCTCAGTGAACAATCAAGATTCTCCACTGATAGTGTCGCCCCAGCCCGGATTTATCTTGATTACCATCCAAAAGCTTGTTTTTCTAATGGGAGATGGAATTAATTTTTATCCCCCTGTAGAGCAGAGCAGAGTGAAGAAGAGCAGGTTGGCTGGCTACAGATAGAAAAAAACAATCCTTCTGAGACTGAGATGGGGGAAGATGGCGACAGGAAGAGAGAACCAGAGAGACTAAAAAGGAGACATAGGAAAACAGATAGCGACTGAGATGGGTGACAGAGATTAGAGGGTAACAATCAGAGAGGCAGGCCGAGCGTGGAGCTTCTTTAAATTGTGTTTTACTGATTTTTCTTGTTCCCTCCATTTTGCTTTCTCCCTTTGCTGTGAGGAATGTTGTGTCTTGCTGCATGTCTCTCCCTTCAAGTCTTTCACATAAAGACTCTTTTGATCATATCTGACAGAACAGCTTTCCCTCCTTGTATACCTCTGCCATCATCTCTCTCCCTGATGTGCTTCTCGATGTCTCTCACTCGTCTCTCTCTCTCTCAGTAAACAGTTTTTCCCGCTCAGCTTTTATCATTTATCTTTCATTTTCTCCTCACATTTCTTTGTTTCTCACCAATGTCTCTCCACCTGCCTCCTTTTTTCACGCATCTTGTTTTTCTCTAGCACTGCCTTTCCTCCATCTCTCTCTCTCTGACTCTCTTCTGTCCGTCTCTTTCTGTCAATTCAATTTGACTCCACTTTGCTCTATTGAAGTGAATGTTTGCTGAAAGGTACTGCTGAAGAACACAATCGATTCAAATAATGAACTGGTTCATTTTAAGTATTATTTTAACCTGCATGATCGTGAATTTGTGTGTGTGTGTGTGTGTGTGTGTGTGTGTGTGTGTGTGTGTGTGTGTGTGTGTGTGTGTGTGTGTAGACTGTCTTTAACAATAACTGTCAGTGTCTCAATGTGCACTAGATTTAATTGAATTAAGTTCTGCTGTACTGACATGGCAGGACAAGAACCTATGTTAACCAACAATTAATCAAGATTAAATATTCAAATTCAGAAAGACATTAACAGATGACAAATACATGAATTAAACTAAAATCAATGTGGAATCCTTTGTCTCAGTTTCTGATCAGATCACCTCAGTCCTTTTCCTTCTCTTCAGTTCTTCTGTTTAATATTACCTCCCCACCCTCCTCCTTCCTCCTTTCCATCTGTCTCGTTGCCTCTCTTGATTGAATTTTGATTCAGTTTTAGAAGCATTAAAACAATTTGTATTTGGAGCATAAATAGAAAAATAACAAAGATGTTTACTTGTATACATGCATTTTTTGCTGTCTTGATCTGTGCTTAAATCTTCTTCCTCGTCGTCTCTGTCCTCCTTTCCCCTTTCTCACATTCTCATTTTTATGTCTCTTAATTGAAAGAGGGAATCAATTAAAGAGGAAAAACCAGCTTTGCTGAATTTTTAAGGTCAGTTATTCAAGAAGTAGACATGTTAACTCTATTGCCGGACAAGAACGTTGACCGTGAATGATTTTGCTAAACCTCAGACTTGTTTCATTGACAATGTTTTTAATGTCCATTGCAATCCTTTTGAAAATTATTTTTATAATCTGTCTGTGCATGGTAGCTAAGTATGGTTAAGGTTAGGGAAAGATCATAGTTATGGCACATAAACTGTAGTATAGTATAGATATAGGCAACTACAATTTGCTTTTGTAGTATATACATATACAAACTTGTTCTAATACAGTCACATTGATAAAGGGTTTAGTGACACTAGTTTATTTTAGGACAAACACAAAGAGATTAGGTAGTGCAAAACATTTCCAACATTGTATTTCTTGTATATGAATTTTACAGGTAAATTAGGATTGAATTTCTTACTAAGGGTAAAGTAAGGAGGTACACGTAGGAAGGGAGTTGGGAGTTATCTAGAGTAAGTACGGTAAATTAGGAGTTTGGTGTAGAGCTAAAACATAGGATGGTTTGGTGATTTAAAAAAGAAGGTCTTCAATAAAAAAGTTAAATTCTTTATCTTAAAATCAAGCTCCCCAATTTCTAATTTAGGAAATTTTGTTTTTATGGCTTGGTATTTGTAGGATTAAACTTGATATGTTTTAAGGCTTTTTAAAAGAATGTGGTCTCTTTCTCTCTTTATACTTTACTAATTGTCCAGAAGGTGTTCATCTTTGGGACCCAGACACCTGCTGGTTTTCATTATAGCATCTAATCAGAGGCTGATTTACACCTGTCATTCCAAGTCAACTAAATTAACGGAAGCTAAGATCACTGTAGGATAGAAAACCAGCATTCCTGTGGGTCTACAGAAACTAGCTAGAGTCCCACTAGCAGATGAAGCCAAAGCAAGGTTATGAAGATCCCTCGGACCATAAATGGTGTACCATCTGTTTTTGGTTCACATCAATTACAACCATTGGAAAGCCATTCACAGGCAATTCAAAGGTCAATTAGAACCACCAGGTTTCACCAGGCTGACAAATTGACACATAGACTTACCAATATGTGGCCAATTGCAGTAAAACCCAGAGAAACTCCTCAGCAATAACACTGGCTTGTGTCAACAGAAAGCTACATTGTAAAGAGGGCACTTCATACATCATCTGTGAATGGAGGATCCATATCTTTGAGACCATTGCTGCTCTGAAACAATGGTTATTCAATTTACCTAACCCACACCACAGAGAAGAACCAGAAATCTCTAAATCAGGTACTTTTATGCTGATTAGTAAATGCTTGCAAGGTGTGTTAACAGTACCATGAGTACACCACCATTTGTGCCAATATTAATAGTTATCTGTACGAGACCAGAACTCATATATAGCCAAAGCATGTTCCAATGGTATAAAATCATAAAACTCTCACATTATGGAGGCAGCCTTATGGGAGCCTGCCATGCCCCAAAATAGAAAAGTAACATGATAAGAAATAAAAAAAAGTTAACCAATAAACCAATTTGAGAGTTTTAGTTTCAGACACCAGTAATCTTAACATTTTTTTATTGTTAGACAATAAACAAATAGTCATCTATAAATACATCATCATTAACCATCAGTTCAAGTTAAATATAAATCTAAATAAAAAAATAAAATATAAATATAAATCTTACTTTATCCAGTGTGAGTTAGCATCTGCTCTGTATAAACATAGTCTTGCAGTGTTTATACTGGGGATCTTCTTTGGAATAAATTGACTTCACTGCCTTGCTTAAGGGCATCTTGATGGTTCCCAGATGCCCAGCCAGATTTTCCCAGCTAGCGACACCAGTTACAATCCCACATCTTAACTTCGCCACCCAAAACCTTGCAGTGAGGTGGATTGCCCAGGACAGCAGCAATATGTGTTCCTTTTGTAGGAACAGATGTCTTTGGCGCTTTGGGTGAATTGGCCCACAATGTACTGTGTAATGGCAGCCATTTTCAGACGGAAAGTCTATAAAAAAGGCAAGCTGGCTGCTGCGAGATGCAAACCGACTCTTTAACCTACCACCATCTGTCACTGCCTGGATCAGCGGAACAACCAACACCTTGGCCCCATAAACACTCTGATTATGCTCTCTGTAATTAATGGTAGTGTGAGCCAAGTCACAAGAGAGTCTGGGAAGTTACAAGAGAGATACAGAAAACTGAATACAGGTTGAATAGAGTAGAATACTCTATTCAAACGCATTGGATATGGCAGAATGAGGTATAGTAAAATCCCATCACAAGAGATTACAGTGAAATAGACATTAATAAAGTGGCCACAGCATCAGACAGAATGGAATAAAATATGTGATTGACAAAAATCTCACCTCACCTCAATTTCAGCACAAGATCCATTTAGTAGTTGTAGTACATCTAAGGACATCCCAACCATGTTGGCAAGTGTAATTTTGTGACAACTGCGCAAACTCTCTACTGCTGATAAAGATCATGTGATATGATCAAACAGCTATTAAATGCAACTTTGCAACAAGTTGTTTTATCAGCTGATGTTTCCAATGTCAAGAATGAACTTTGAAACTCAGATGATATGATGTTCTTAAAAGAGTAGTAAAATATTACGAACCCCCCAGAGACGGCATACCTCTCTCTAAGGCCACACAACCTTCTACATGTTTTATTTTATTAATACAGAAGTAAGTTAAGTCATTTTTAAGTAATTTCAAATCATCATATCTGTCCTTGGAAACTGTTTGGAAAAGGGCTGACACTTTCAAAAAATACTTGGCAGGTGATTGGATGAATCATCTGTCAATCACGTCCATCAGGGGCTAACTTCAACCAATCAGATCAACAAACCATATGACGTAGTAGGAGTCTTGCCGAAACCAGTCTGGAGAAGAGCAAAAAAACATCTTTTCCATTGAGAAAAGCCTTCAGTGGCGTTCTTTGCTCTTCTTTCAATGAAAAAATACTCTCCAGTTCTGATATAACTGATTCTATAGCAGCATCTATGCTAACCTGTTTTATGCTAACCGCCATTGTTGTTTTTGAACGAGCAGTCGCAGTCGTCACACCTAAACCAAGTGGCTGCCAGTAGTTGTTCCTGAAGCCTGGCATGATGGATTATCGCATGATCTCGAGAATCCAGGTGCTTCGCAAGGTCAAGTAGGCCACAACTAAAAGAATTTGGCAATCATGTCAGGACAACAGTACTGAATATCAAAAAAAATGTATTCAGGCTCATGCAAACTGTTTGGCAAAAAAAGTCTAAATGCCATACAATCCGCTTAGATAGAAAGATTTGCCTTGAACCAAAGAAAGAAAAAAATGGCCTCACCTTATGTTTACGTTCCCTTTCAGATTGACACTCTATAAACAAACATGACTGAAAACATTATCTGGTGAAGGTATGGAGCTAAAACGCTACATTATACATTACACACATTGTAACTCATATTGTATAGGAAAAGAAGGAGAATCGAGAGAACAGGAAGTAGTAAGTGGATAACAACTTTGTTTGCAAGGATGATTTAAACCGTGTCAAATAAAAATCCAGCAGTCTACTGGATGTTTATATCAAGCTGTAAGATTATGACACAGATCATCCCACGCCTTGCGAGCGGAGTTCCCCCAGGTTAACAAGGCCTGCGTGCAGACTGTGGATGACTAATTTGGCTCGAAACCGTAAACTGAACGTGTGATTGAGCGAGGGTGAGGGTGAGGGCAGCTTATACGAGCTAGATGCAAGGGCCAGTTTGTACAGATGTTGATGAGATCTGTTAGATGTAATGGGAACCAGTGACCCTGTGAAACCATCGCTGATGGGCGGATCATTACCCAGTGAGACAATTGAAAGCAGTGTGTATTAGTATGTCTGTAATATGCCACAACCTGTCCAGCTCAACCTATCCACCAACAATCTATGTCAGCTATTCATTCTCTTGCCCTGCTTCTCCTTCGCTTTCAGTCTTTTCATCTCCGCTTCTTACGTCACGTGTTTTTCTTCCACCTTGTCTCACTCCAAGTGTCCTCTTTCCCTCTACTTCCACTTTTCACATCTTTAAATGTTCTCTATCTTCTATGTCCATCTCCTCCCCTTGTCCTCTATTCATCTGCCCTTCCTTTTGCTTTCATTCCTTCTCTTCCTCCAGATCCCCTCCTTTCTTTTCCACCACTTCATATCTACCGTTTCTTCTTTCCTCTCCTTCCACCTCTTTTTACAACCACCTCCCTGAATAAGTCTCCGCCTCCACTCCCATCCTCTCCTCTCCTCTCCTCTCCCTCCATCCCTCCCTCCCTCCCTCACTCCTCTCACCCTATCCCCTCTCTAGTCGTGACTAAATCCCCTCTCTGTGGCTCTGCCCACCTCCCTTGTTTCTTCCACTCCTTTACCTTCCGTCCAGAACACGACTAGCACGACTCTCTGTCCAGATAGCCGGCTGGGAGACCTCGGGCCATATGCTACAAGAGGAGAGGAAAAAAGGAGGTGGAAGGGGGAGAAGTATAACAGCTATGTTGGAAAGAGGGATGAAGGGATGGAAAGAGAAGAAGAGGAAGTAAAGTGTAATGTGGGAAATGCAATGAAGTTAACACACACACACACACACATATCTGTGTAAGCTGAAATGTACACACTGAATATTCAGTCAAATCTGATCATGTATAACAGCAGAGATGCCTCTGCTCTCACTCTATTTTTCTCAATGTTTCTTGTTCTTATGCTTCATCTTTCTCTCTGTAGTCGCCTCTTCTTAAATGCATTGTACTGTATATCTATACATTACTTATAAGGGGTCTCATTTACTTAATCTATCACCTAGCCCCATGACCTTAACCCTAAAACTGCCAATAAGCTTCTTCAGAATTCAGATGGTCGAATATCTTCCACACCTTTCCAACGTCGGTTTGGAGGAATTGTGTGGGACAATTTCTGTAACGTTCCAAAACCGACAGTCCGACATTCACACCCACTTCGTGCTGTGATTAGCCAGATGTGCGGAGGTCAGAAAGGAGCCAGGGTTTGAACTTCTCTCTCAAGCTCTCTTTTGTCATTCTCAACTCAACTACTTCTTTCACCAAGTGCAACACTATCAATGCCTTCCAGTAGGGACGGTCTTAAAATGTGCACAGCAATCCCCATATTTAAGAAATATTGCATATCCCCCCTCTCTACGATGGCCGGCTTTTCACTCCGCCTTCCAACAACTATCACTCAACTAACGCTTTGGATTTCCGGTGTGGTCCGTCAAAACTTCATGCGAACAACTTCTGTTTGAGCACAACCTGAACTGTCACATGTCTAATCATAATCACATAAATATGAGAAAGTGCCAGGAGGGATTTTCATAAGCTTCAAGATGTACTTTTGGATGTGACCAGTTTGATACATTACTAAAAATGTTGCAACTGTGATCCAGCTGCTGACAGTATAATTGACTGAGCCACAGGCCTCACTGAACATTATCTTTAAAAAAGCTGTATCTCTCCTACAGGTAGAGTTCAGCTCTCTTGAGCATTTTGCCAGATGGGGGAAAAAAAACCTGAAAAAATCAAGATACCTCAAAGGGCGTTTTCACACCTAACCAGTTTGGTTCGGTTAAAACGAACCCTGGTGTGTTTTCCCGGTTAGTGTATTTGCTTTCTTGCACCCGTCCCAGACACATCTGACCAGTAAGTGGAGCGAACATGCTCACGTGGTTTGTAGTGATGCATTTTAGTTTGCTTGGATTTTTCTCTGTGTGAAAAGAAACTGAACCAAAGGCAAAACGCTCCATGTTTACAAACTCATCAAATGATTCAGTGTGAATATATGTGTGAAAAGGTCCTAAGACAGTTAACAATGGCCTTGAACATAATGGATAAACATGAGGTTGCACAAAAAATGTATTGATTTTTGAATCTACATCCATCTTCCCATTTAGCTCACACCGTCTTTCATCTGTTGTCTCTCTCCTCCTCTGCTTCACACACTTATGCTCGCTCTCTCTCTCAGATCAGTCTAATCACTGTTCCCCTTACAGTCCAGAGAAGCACAGCTAGGCTTCCATCTTGCGTCATTACCTCTGCTGGGCTGCCAATGGGGCAGCACAAGTCATAACAACACCAACATTCAAACACACACGTATACATACAGGCTTCATGTGTGCGCATGCTGTACGGGAACAGCCCTGATGCATGTATTCAAACTCTTAACAAAGAAAATTCATGAGCCTTGACTCATGAACACACCCATAAACAAGTACACACACTTGCTGTGGACACCTGCATGCAGTGTAACCACACGCAGTGGCCTTGTTGCCTGGTAACAAAGCCTGATTTCATGAAAATAATCCCTATGAACAAAGTGATGGGAAGATACAGAAATGTGGAAGGAGAAGTGGCAGAGAGGGAGGGATAAAGAGATATAGAAAAGAAAAATATCCGAAAATGAGACATCAGCGAATGAGCAGAATGCAAAAGATGGGCTGAAATATGAAAAGATGAGCATTCAAAAGTTTGTTTTAAAAACTCATTATGGTGACAGAAAAACAGACTAAGGAGAAGAGAGAAGAGCATGCAGTGACTGGTGATGTAGACTTGAAACACAGTATTATTTTTCACCTATTTACATGTGATCTATTCCCGTCATGTGCGCACTAAAGAACCGCATTGCTTTCAGATGGTTCAGTACATGCTGAGATACATAAACTTTGTCTAATTCAAAAACATGTATACATGTATTGACACACTGCTATTCAAAGCTGTTTCAACAGAAACTGTTTTGGTTGCGATTTATTTTCTATTCAGCAAAGATTGTAAATTAATGGTTATTTCTAATGAATGCAGTAGCTTAATTAAAATAAAACATCCCTTTAAAGTAGAAAGGACTGTCCAATATGTCCTCACTCTCAAAGTCTCAAAATAGGACCTCATAACACACACACACACACACACTACAACCACAGAAGAATGGAGACAAATTAATTTGCCTGAAATAGTTTTTTGGCATCTGTATAGACTTCTGATTGATTTCTCACTGAATTTGATTTAGAACTGTGGTTTTGTATTGATTTGGTTTTGCCACTGTGCCAATTTTGCAATGCATAATGGATAATCTTTGCACCCCAAACACACACCCACAGGCTCATGTAGATAAGCACACACACAAACATGCATACAACACAGCATTATTTTAGACTTCTTTTTAGTGGATGAAACTCAATTTAAGCAATTTAAGTATCTAACTCACTTAAACATACACACCCCATGGGAGACATTCTATCTATATATACAGTATATAAAGTATATAGTGCATCTGCTTTAGTCCTGATCTTTACACACACATTAACTAGGCACTCTGTCTCTATACATTTCTAACAGTCTACACTGTTAGAAAGTAATTCTCAAGAGTCAACCTGGGAGCCCAAGGGCCTTTGACCTCTCCACAGCCCTCAAGTCGTTTAACTTCATGACTCTCGGGGGCCAGTACCCTTTGATTGGGTCAGAGCTTCCAGTCTCACTAATTGGCTATTTGGCACAACAGATGACTTTTAATTTATTTGGACTGGTGGTAATTGGGAAGTGTTTGGGAAGCAACAGCTCACAAGTTCAACAAGGTATTCCAGAGGGATGAGAACAATGAGGGAGAGAATAATAATTATGTGGATGGTGTTACTCTAAAGGGAACCGGTTTAATTCCTCAGATTAGTCAGAGGATGTGTATGGGGAAGAATTAAGAGGTAAGTCATTTATCACTTTTTACAGTGGCGATTAAAGTGCCACTGAGCAGGTTTTAATCCCTTGGTGCTTCAATGGAGCAAACTCAAACTTTAGTTATGGAAAAATGTTTGTGTGGGTAAATTTAAGTGCAGTTTTAAAATACAGTTGTCTCGTGTGCAATACAGTTGTTACTTCACCGAGAATAACAGTGGTATTTTGAAATGTCTCTACAGCTGTATTTCCAGTATTTTCTATAATATGACATCCTTACATCACAGTACACTATGTTCTTACAGTTGGTTTGTCACAAGTTTTAACTGAAAACAAAGGCATCCTGAAGGCTGAAGGAAGTATTTAAGGGGGGATAATACCTCAGAACACACACTACACAAGCTGCTGATGACTGGAACTGTTGGTTGGACATGGGAAACAAACAGCTGTCTCCAGTGTTAAAGTCTGATGTTTTGTTGACCCACCCTCACTTCAACCCTCCGTGGAGTGTGTCGCTCTTTAACAATGTCACCTTACTTCCTCCGTTGCTCCTGATATTTTGATTTTATAGGTTTCTTTTAGTGTTGTAATGTGGTGATCAGTGTGGTATTTATGTGTATGTAGGGAGTGCAATAGATACCGTTTATTTAGACAATGTTTTTTGAAAGTTTTATGTAAATGGAAAAAAGTGGAAAAAAAATACATGGGAAGCCACTCATTTCTAAAAATCATGTGTTAACACTAGCCTCATGAAAGCACATACTGTATAATTTTTCATCTGATTTTACATCCCGGTGCCTTCAGAAATTAGTTTAGTCAGATTCATTGTCTGAGTTCTAGCATGAGTAAAGAGAAATTTACTTATGGTTGACATTTCCTTTTAAGTACCTGACACTGATGCAACAATAATGTCATGTTTCTTGTTTCTCTGTCTCTTGTTTCTCATCTATTTTAAAATTATATGCCAAAACAAATTGCTAACAACAATGAAATCAAGGGAACCCTACAGGTGGAACAAAACATAAAACAAAATGTCATGGGTAAATTACTTCATTCAGCTTCTGACTTAAGTTAGGGCAGTTGTGATTAACCTTGGGCAAGAAGTCTGGACATCCATAAGGCTGCTCCTTTGCATTGAGAGGAGGAAGTTGAGGTGGTTTGGGCACCAGATTAGGGTGTCTCCTGGACAACTGCCTTTGGAGGTTTTCTAGGCACGTACAAATGGTAACTGGTAAATGGACTTCACTTATATAGTGCATATCAACCTAAAGGGTTCCCAAAGCATTTTATAGATTGGTCTCACTCACACATCTGGACTCCATCGGGAGCAACTTAGGGTTCAGTGTCTTTCCCAAAGACACTTCGACATTTGGAGAAAAGGAGCTGGGGATCGAACCCCCCCCACAGTCGCCCCTGTGGCTCAACTGGGAAAAGACGTCAGGGCAGACCCAGAACATGCTGGAGGTACTATATACTATATATCCCATCATCCCTATATATGCCACCGTGACCAGGACCCTGAACCTTCTGATTAGCATCAGAAAGTAGATGTACTGTATGGATGGATGGAGGAAAAGTAATCTTTCGTTTGTAATTTTGGACCAAAAAAAAAAAATGCATTGCAGGTGGGATTTCACTTTTAGTAGAGACAGTGACAACAGAAAAGGAAAAATTGCTTAATTTTAAATGAAACAGCTAGAAGACAAACAGGAAACGTGACAGTAAATGCAAATATAGACACCCATTCCTCGACAAAGACATGCAACTGCATGCACACAGACGCACATGCACACATACACACATTCACACTAAAAGATTAGCTTTGTACACGCTATGGTACAATCCTCTTTGAGGGACTTAAACTTTCTCATTACACGTATACAACCGGATTTCTTTCCAGATGACGAGAGGATGATTTTTAGTGAGGAAGAGAAAGATCAAGGAGAGACAGAAGGAAAGCAAGTGAGAGCGAGGAAGAGAGAGAGGTAGGCTGAGATAGAAATGGAGAGAGAATGAGGGAGTAGAGAGAAGCGGTGAGAAAGAGAGCCAAAGAGTGATTAAAAGTGAAGTGAGATAAAAGATAAGAGAGGGAGCGAGGATAGGAGTGTCAAGAAGGAGGAAGCCATACACACAATGAAAAGGAATTAAGTGTTTGTGTGTGGTGCGTCCCCCTGACATACAAAGAGATTGGAAGGTAATCAGGTATATGGCAGGTGCAGCACAAGGGGAATAATAATGGGCTCATACACACTTACAAATAAACTTGGACATGCACACACACACACACAAACTGTACAGCTACATGCTGAAACACAATTGGACAGACCGATATCATTAACGCACTGTTATGCAGGGCTACAAACACACACACTCTTCATTTACTCTATAGTGTGAGCAGATAAGGATGTGGTCTCACTGATCAGATCACAAAGCAAGAAAAGCTGATTTGGGATCATCCAGAACCTGCTGAGTGTATGCATTCGACCACAAATGGATAACAGAAGTCTCTAAATCTCTTTGTCCATGTGGGATTCTGTTTCTATTTAACTGTTAGAGAATTCAGAATTGATAGTTTTCTTGGCCAGTTTATGTTTGTACTGCATTGATTGTCATAACACTTTATGTTGCCCTCTTGGCCATGTCTTTCTTGAAAAACTGATTTTAATCTCAATTTACCTGGTTAAATACAGTAAAGGACTGTTACAAGGCATGGTTCAGGCAGCAGAGGAAGGACCCAATAGCAGAGGCACGGAGGCTCAAGCAGTTTCAAAGATTTATTCAGCCTACTTGCAGATACGGCAGGGAAGCAGGCAAACAATCAGGTTTGATCAAGTCCAGGTTTGGAAAATAGAAGCACGAAGAGAAGTCCAACTCAAGAAACACGAGAACAGGGCACATGGAACAACGTGAAGCTAGGGCACATGGAACAACGTGAAGCTAGGGCACATGGAACAAGGTGAAGCTAGGGCACATGGAACAAGGTGCGCATCCAATGTCCACCACATGACACAGTACAATGAACCCACATGAAACAAAGCGAAAGGGCCAGTATAAGTAGGGAAGAGACTAACGAGGGAATTGAGAACAGGTGTGCAAACAAGTAGCAGGTGAAGACAATCAACCACGACACGAGGGCAGGAACAGAAAAAACAGGAAACAAGAAAGATAAGACTACAAAATAAAACAGGAAACAGACTAATGCTGTGTCTCATATCGCATACTTCCGTTAGTACACTTACATGCAGTACACTGTGTACACTATGTACTGACTTGTGTTGTGCGTGAATTTCGACAGGGTAGTCTCAAATCAAACACGGCTGTTCTGCACTGGAAATGACGATTGCAACCTTTGACCTCTTCTTCTTTTTAATGGCGGAGTGCAACCGGGCGGAGCGTTATCGCCGACATTTTACCGTGATTACCGCACACCAAAATGTCTGCCGGCTCGTTTGTTTACTTGACTTCAATTCAATTTGATTAAAAAATGAATTAAAATGAACGTGCTTTTACTTTTAGCCGTAACAATCGTAACCACAGCCGCCATTTTCATATGTTGCTGGCGCCTCCCTTTCCGCTACGTAGCCAAGATGGCGAACAGTGAGGGTGAGTAGTGTGCATCGTTCCACACTCAACTTTCTGACCATTATGAGTAGACCATCCGGGTACTCACAGTGTACTGCATTTTGCCATACTTGTCAGTGTGAACGCACTCATACTTACTATTTTGAGTGTATAAGTATGGAAGTATACAATTTGAGACACAGCATAAGACTTAAGGGGGCGTACAAGGACGCCTAATGACTGCCGGATGATTCAGAACTTCGGTTAAACTGTCGGATCTTCATTTAAAGTGTCTTGTTATGCGATTTGAACTGACATCTGCCAGCCAATAAAAGACAAGTATTTTCCTTTGCCATGGCACATTACCACATATTAGAGCTACAAGGGAGTGGAAGGCCATTGTTTTTAGGTTTTCCAGTGGTGGATTGCGTCTAGTGTCTAGTACTGCATTTCCAACACCTGCTATCCGTTTTTTTTGTCTTGAGCCATGCAGCGAATTATGGGTAGCCACTAATGTCAAGTGAGGTGCTTAAAACATCTGAAGAGGTCCAAACAGGCAGTTCATCTGTCTGTCTGTCTGTCTGTCTGTCTGTCTATCTGTCTATCTATCTATCTAGCCATCCATCCATCCATGTACCCATCCATCTGTCCAATCAGTGTTTGTGCTGACAAGGATTAAACTGCCATGATGTTTTCTTCCTCATCTCTCTCTATGCACATATTCACTATTACGAACACATACATGCACACACACACATATATTTTCACTGCTCATGGCTCAAAGACCCTTTGAACCAGGTCACAGAGGTACCATGTTGCTATGGCAACTGTGATGCTGGTACCAAAGTGTTACCATATTGCCAGTCAGTCCTGTGAACCCTGACTTTCACCCATTGAGTGTAAATGAAAACAAATCATATATGGATCTTATGCACTGTATACTGACAACAGAAACATGTTTTCATGGAACATAGAAACTAGATTTCCAGATATCAGGCTTCAGAGAGGCCAAGATACCTCTAAACATTTAACTCAGTGGGACAGACTGCCCTCATATTTTCAGAATGCTCCTTGCTGGGTACACGGCCAAGGTAGTCATATCAGGACATGTCTTCTAATGAAAGATGCTATTGAGCTGCATTATGGGAAATGTAGGATCCAGCGTTTTTGGAGCTTAACCCATACTAGGGAATGGAAGTAAGGATACCTCTGCCTATGCTGGAACAAGTTTGACCATTCATTGTGGAATTGGAGTAGTAAATCATAATAGTCAGCAACCCATATATAGAGAGAGACTAGCAAAACAGAAAACTAGTAAACATAGGACAGGACTGAGACAAGAAGATGAGACAATTCATTTGCAACCCATTTGCGAAGGCTTCCTGTTTTTGTACCAATAATTGCAATATCACTTACAAAAAAATGAGTGAAACCAGTTTACACCTAATATCATCACTTAGATGGTGTGCAGATATGATGTCAAGGCTACAAACCCAGAGAGATTACTCATTACAACAGTGACAGTTAAAGGGGATGCAAATGAAATAAACACAAACTCCTCATTTTATTGGCATGATTGTTTCTGCCTCTAGTAACATTTTTAATATTGACAATAATTACCACAACACACTTGTTTTCCATGTGCAATCACCATGACGATCCGCCTTAGTTCAAATGTTTTACAGCTACAGCTGCCTACTCACTTTCTCTAAGGTGTTCTGGGTAATTTGTGCAAAAATATTTAATTTTATTTACATTGTTTGGCCAGGTGATGCATTTTATTGCTAATGTGTGTTAGATCTCTCGTGCTGCTTGGTAAGTAGTCTGTCAGTAGATCGTTAAGTAAAAACAATAGAATACACAATAAGACCACTACATAATCATGCTTTATTATGATTACATTGTGGTCTTATTGTGTATTCTAGTGTTTTTACTCTGGATTTATGGTGTTTTTATTTCTGGAGCACTGGACCAAATACATTTTCTCTTGTGGGATAATAAAGTTGATCTGAATCTGAATTTTTTCTTGTAGACATGTTAACTTCCTGCATTAAAGGCAGTCTATATCACTTAGGCTTATGAAAATCTGCTGCCTCTTGACTAAATAGTATTCAGAGGTTTCAATGTAGTGAAAAACCATGCGAGGTTAATGTATTTGCAATAACAAGATGGCTTTTGACAGGTTTCAATGGACTGTGAAACTCAAACACCTAAATGACAGTATAAGTGTCTTAGAAGAAAAAAGAAACTCCCAGTTGGGAGCCTGAAAGTACAACTCCGGTCTTCTACTGTTGGACACTGCAAAGCTCTGCTGGGACAATTAGAAGCAAGGAGAAGAGAATGTGTCTCATTAACTTCCACTTTATAATTGGCTCCCATCTTGTTTGGGATTTGAAATGGCAATTTTCCTATGTGGTGCCCCCAGTACACCGCATGCGCCTTCTAACATTAAATGGATTCTCTTAAAAAGGTTATTCTAGGCACATCCATGGATGCAATTTGGAAGCACACTCATTAGGGAGCACTGCCTGTTTGTATACATAATTGAATTTCTTATGCTCCAAAAGTAGGGGAAAAAATAGTCACCGGGTTTTCCCTGAAGCTTTATAATGGCATTTTCTCACTTGGCTCATATTTTTCTACAGTCAACATTAAATAATATGCCATCACATCCAACATGTTTTGGAAACAGAGAATATCTCTCTCATCATTTTTATTGTATTACTTCAACCATTTCTGTTGAAGTTTTCCTTTCTCTGCATTCATTCTCACTTGCAGACATCCTCTTTCTGACCACCATAATTCTCACTGTGACAAACATAATGTGACACATTCAACTAGATGCTAACTTGCAGTAAATAAGGTAAAATGGATTCCACATCTGGCGCATAGATTCAGGTGACGACACTGAAGTTGGCTTCAAGCACACCGAAGACCACTGTGTTAATGGGAATCTGATGTCACTTTTCAGGCTTCAAAGCAGCTATGTTTCACACTTCACCAAATGTACATTTATTTATTATTATTATTTTCTTTTTCTTTTAAGGTATGAAAATAAACATGATAACATACAACATACATATACTGCAAAAGCTCTTCGGTCCAGAAACAAATAAGGCAATCAGTCCAAGTCCGAGATAGTTACTCAGCCAGATGTCCATGAAAAAGCAAAAGTATTTCTCAGTTCTTCAACTCCAGACTTGCTCCCCCATGTGCAGCCCCCTCAAGAATACATTTTAAACAGAACAAAACAAACACATTTTATTCATCCATTTGTTACTACCGGGACAGAATGACTGTGCATGCAACAGTAACTATTCTATGTAATGCACTAGTTGCACTGTAGAACTGCTGCAAGAGCCATGAGCCCCTTGAATCCTGTTGATTTTCCCTGAGGCTTGCGTCCAAAAAAATCAGTAAAATATTAATCAAAAAGGTGCACATTTCATCAGAGTTAAACAATTCATATTTTTTATAAAAACATGTATCGGTCTCTGATGAATTAAACTTTCTCTTAGACTGAAGATATGTTTAGCATCTCTCTACACACAAAGGCTTTCTGAACAGACAGCACTTCAGCACATAAAAAATGAACAGTTGGTTGCCCTTCCATTTGTGTTAGGACTGAAAACTACATACACTGGACACCCGCTCAGGGTTTTCCTAAAGCAAATGATAGCCAGTTGTCTTCATTAGCATGTGTCTACTGCTGCATAATAAAGAGATTATGAACATGTTTCATTGAAATTGGATAGTTACATGCAGTTTTATATGACCAATGACTGAGAACAGGGATTAAACTGTTAACCTTAACTATGTTTAACATGACCAGATGCTCTTAAATATCACCACCTTTAGTCCCACCCACAAACAGTTGAATTGGTTGACAAAATTTGAGTTGTGTCTGGGGATTCAGAGGTCCGCAACCAGGCTAAAACTTAACAAAGCTTTGTACAGTAACCTTGGGATTCATTGGTCCACCAACTCCAAAGTGAATACAAAGGCGGCAAATTGCGCTTCAGATGCTGTACTTTGCATTTAAGTGGTATCATATGAGATGTGTGTCTGTGCTGCAGGGATCTAAAGGGAGGCGTATTGAGCTAATAAGGCATGGTATGGTGATTTAAAAGAAGACTCTTGGGCCTCCCAGGCTAATTATCCAGGTCTCAGTATGTCTAAACCTTTCCTTTTCCTCTCCGTCAACCACTCTGAGTCTCGCCTTCCATTTCCTGCTTCTGGCCATGTTCCCTCATTACTTCAGTCTTTTTCCATTTGCCTGCTTCCTCTGTGTAACTGCTTCCCTCTTATTTCATTCTTTGCTCATGCTTTTAAATTCCCTTCCTACACTTTCTTCTCTAGCCTTCTCTATGATCTAGCACCCCTTTACCTTTTTCTGTAAGTTTCTTTTGCTTATTATGCCTCTAAGGCACTGTAGGAATTTAATGTGGTCCTGGTAGAACTGCGTGTGTCTGAAATGCCCCTGTTACTATGCAGGCTGATGGACTGCAGGTTACTGTTGCTCCTAGCAGGAGGTGTTTTTCAAATTTTTTTGTAAACCACTACTATTTTGATTGCTTAGTTTACATTTTGCATATTATTTGTTGGGCTTCCTTGTTCTAAGTTGGCTTAATACTTTGCTAAGGATGCATGGGTCTTAGTAAATTTATCACTAAGGTTGGTTGTGAAGTTGTAGTGAGGGCAAAACATGTTTTATTAAACCGATTATAAAGGAAAGGAGCAACCCACACAGCCCAATTTTTTTTATTATTTTGCCCTTAGCCCAATTACTTCCATATTTTACAAACATGCCCTTCACAATTTACTGTATGTCCAGTGCCAACATTCAGTAGCAATGCAGGGTGTCCTTTATGTAGCGAGGAAGTAAAGAGTTTACATCCCCGTAACAAAACAATAAATGTAACAATCTTTCCCTAACCCTAACCAAGTGTTTTAAGTGTCTTTACCATAACCATAACTGTCAAGGATGTATGTAGGAGTGTGCATCTTTACTTATAGTAAAGCTATGTTGTGTATCCAGAGTTGACAGGAAATGCGTATCTGGGCAAGAGTCCAAGAATTGTTGGATATTCAGGACGTAATGAGAGACTTGTTAAACGCACACATGTTGAATACGAGCTCACCTCATGTTCTGCACAGTTATGAATCGAGTAAACTGAAACACAATGGCTCTCGTTATTTGACAATAACCATAGTGTATTTGCCATAACCATTATCTTTCCCCAACCTTGTTCATACGATCCCATGTGCGCATATTGTAGAATTTTTAAAAACGTTTTGAAGGGTTTTGCAGAGTCGTCCAGTATCAGTGTTCTTGGAGGAGACAGGGTTGGTTGTCTTATGTGCACTTTGGTCACATTATTTGCCAGGATACACAATTGATAAACCAACAATATCTCCTACAAATAACATTCATATTGTATGCAACTGTTTGCATGGGGAACATACTTTTTTCTGGGAGAAACATAATGCCTGGATTATGATTTTCTTCATCATATCAGACCAAACGTTCATGTTGCACATACTCTTTGTTAAAATTTTGGAAAGATTATTGTTGTGGCTACATAAAAACAAACTGTTGATGCAGAATACTGATATTAGACAAGACACAAATGAGATTGCTAGTGTCAGAAGCAAATGTCAATATACGCATTCATCACCCGGACCTCCACATCTTTTCCTTTTCACTGCATAAATGTCATTGTACTTCCTGCATTGGCACTGACCGTTGCCAATATGGAGTAAATATAGTCTCATAAAGATTTGCAAACCAAAAACCAAGATTTGCAAACCAAAAACCAGATTTGTAACCAAAAAACCAG
>LKNJ01003573.1:0-42631 GCA_002120245.1 Maccullochella peelii
ACAGACAGAGAGAGAGACACACACAGAGAGAGAGAGAGAGAGACACAGAGAGAGAGAGAGACACACACAGAGAGAGAGAGACACAGACAGAGAGAGAGACACAGAGAGAGAGAGAGAGAGAGACACAGAGAGAGAGAGAGACACACAGAGAGAGAGAGAGACAGAGAGTGTGTGTGTGTGTGCGGGGGGGAGAGAAAGTGTGTGTTCAGCTCCACCCCATGGGAGGAAACCGGCAGCGGTGGGGATTCAGCCGCTGAGTTATTATAGAACAGACGAGGAGAAAATAGATGTCCGAAGACGGGGGCTGAGAGCGGTCACGAGGTTGGCGAAAAAACAGCTGCTGCCTCGCTGTCCAACGCGCGCACGCACACACGCACACACACACACACACACACACACACACACACACACACACACACACACCTTGTTTATGGATGGAGAGGCGTTGCCAAGAAAAAGAGACAGACGGAGGGAAAAACAGATCCTGCTCTCCCACACACGAGCATGAACTGAAGTGAAACACAGCTCTGCTTTCCATCCAGCTGTTTTTATGTGAACAAAAAGCAGCAAGATATCTGCAAAAAAATAAAATAAAATAAAACCCGCAAGGAAATATAAATTGTGCAAATAGTAAACAAACAGGAAAGAGCAGCACTGAAAACACATGTATGGAGCAGATCACGCTGCGAGTCCTCCATCTGTCCACCGCCTCCTCCAGACATGCTGCGTGTTTCTGCCAAGTCTAACAATCGACTAGTGATTTATTCAGGATTAATTCATTCATTTTGTATTTCAGCTATAAATGTGAGTTCTGACACTGAGGCCAAATAAGCTACGATACTTATTACCATTAGCAATGAGCAGTGTACAAAACACGACGCTAGCAGTTTCTCCTTTTTAGTAGGCGTCAGATTTTTATCTGATAAATGACTCATGAACTCATCACAAATAACGTTAGAGCAAAACCACATTGCTATCGTGATATTAGTCTCAGGCAATCTCGCCCACTCTTAATGCCAAGTCACCAGTGGCCAAAGTGAAGCCTTCAACAGCACAAAGCATTCAATTTATAAACCACAGAGAAAAGCAGCAAATCCTTGCATTTGGGAAGCTGGAGCCATTAGTGTCCAAGAGTAATCAATTATCAAACCTGTCCTTGATTAAAGGTCTTATTAATCTGCTGTCTGCTCAGTCTTTGGCAAAGTCTGTTTAGTTATTTCTATGCATCTTAATATCACAAATAATTCCAACACGTGTGATGTAAATTAATTCACAATATTTTATCTTTGTGACATTTTGCTGAACATTCATTCAACCAATGGAAAATGGGCTGCAGAGGAAGAGGAGGTGGGAGGACAGAGAGAAGAAGCTTTATTTCCACCCACCAACAACTTTCACACAAACATCTCAAATGTCAAGAACATTAAAATAAATTAAGGTTTCCATCAGCTTAATGGAAATAAATAAATCTGCTGCCTGCGTGTAAACAATCTCACCCACAGGAGTAATGGACAGAGTATTTCACAAATTGATTTTTTGTTTTGTTTTCGCTTTAAAAGTGAAAAAATGCCGATCAGTTTCCCAGAGCTCAAGGTGGAGTCTTCAAAAAGCTTTTTGTGTCGAACCAAACCCAAAAAATACTGAACTCACACTGACAGGAAACAGAGAAAAGCAGCAAATCCTCACATTAAAGCAGCTGGAACGAGCAAATATTCTGCATATAACTTACAAGTGTGTCGCAGATCACACTCTTAACGGCATTATTTCTCGACATTTGGACGGCGCTTTGCGTTCTTTCGCACGGCACAGATGCAGGCAGGAAATCTGTATGAAGGTAACACAAACAAACATGGAGGAGAGTGAACATGACACAGAAAGGAGGACTCTGACCAGCCAAGACAAAACCAGGAGCTCGTACCACCTTCAAGAGTCATGTCAAACAGTGCGGAGAGTCCACGGATGAGAGCCACTAAAGTCCAGCCGAACGCTCAAAACAAACCAGACTCCGACCCTGCAAGAGGCTTTGGCCCACGGCACGAAGGCTCTAAATAAAGGGAGGAAAATAATCAAACATGAGTAAAAGTACCTTTTATTTGTTGAGTATAACATTCAAAATGGAATAATAAACAGGCCTTTCCTTGTGGTCGCTTTATATAAAAAGGTCATATCGCTTGCCCCGATTGTCACTTTCAAAATAAAAGGCTACTAGTTCATCTTTGAGGTGGAGACTTAAATCTATTTATTTACGCGAGGGGGGAAACTGCTTTATTGCCTTCTGTCATTCATCTTTACTGGACGTTTCTTCTTCTGCTTTTTCACACACTCACTGACCTCCTGAGCACATTCAGAGATTATAATCTGGTGGCTTTAAAACGCCACCGTCAACTAGATGATATCACTAATTCAACATTATTCCATTATGCAAATAAGCAGCTGAAAGCAATTGTGATATGAACAGCAGTACAAGTGGAACCAGATTTTCTGTTTCAGCATTTAAAAACAAACACACATGACCTTAAGAGTTATAGAAACAGCATGCACGTTAAATATGAGCAGAATACTTTTCTACACTTTTGAGCTCATTTCCAAACTGATCATGAATTAAAAATGATCAAATTAGCTCTCTGGACTTTCCCAAACCTGCACAGGCGGTGTGATGCTGATCAGAACTGCACAGCTCTGTCATTTCATATCTTATTGTCAATTTTATACTTATGCTTCTTGACTTGCAGTACTTGCTTTATATTCTCTACTTACTATGATTATTGTTATGCACCAAAATACCAAACCAAATTCCTCGTATGTGTGGACCTATTTGGCAATAAACCTGGTTCTGCCGTCTTGTAAAGGTCCGTTCATTTAGTTAACGAGTCCAACAAACTGCTCGGCAAAGTTCGGTTATTTTCCACTTACATTTCGGCGGGTCGTTTTACTTGTAGCTAGTCTGGCAGCATGCAGCAGTGCAGTAAGTGGAGATGGCAGAGGCCCACGCCTGTTTGGAGCGTAAGCTGCTCGGAGGCAGCTGATGGTTCAACGTTAATTCCTGCATTGGAGCGACGTGTCAGATGAAGCTGTGAAACCAACGTCTGACAGGAAAGCTGTGAAACCAGTCCTCCTCACGTTAGGAGGGCAGGCGGAGGTATGCAGGCTGTGAAGGCGCATAAACACACTCATACAAGCAGAGACTGACAGCAGAGCTCAAGAGAACAAACACTGGCTCATATTTGTGCAGCTCGTTCTCTGAACTCCAACATGAGGTTTGTCAGCAGAGGAAACAGAAAGGGCACGGCAGCGTGCAGAGGTAGAATATGCAACATTCCCACATTAAAATGTCTAAAAACGACTAGACCCATTGAGTTGTGTATCTACATTATCCCAAATGTTTCAAACAATGTTCAAACCCAGAGAATATGATATTTCAATATTAATCCAGCTTACTACGATGTGTTACTATGACAAGAGGCTCATGCCAACGTTCGACACGCTCAGTTATTTTTAGTACGATTGTTTTAACCGCAGATAACAGCGCTGGGCACGGCACATAACGGTAGCTACAGCAGCTGTGTTAGCAAGTTAACATTACTTGCGCCCATTTCATTAGAATGAAATGACTTAACGCGAACAAACGTAACATAAAACTTGTCTGTGAACATGATTTCTGCCTGAGTCACGTCAGATAGATTTTCATCTGCAATGGTAGTTGTTTAACAATGGAGACTACAACTCCCATGATCCCACACTACTTCACAACATCATCAAACTACGTGGGTTGGGTTTGTAGAACAAAATAGGATGTTTGCAGACGTCCCCGCAGACTTTGGGAAGTTGTGATGGATATTTTTAATAAGGCAAAGCTTAAAATTAACAGACTAATCATTTCAGCACTACGAACGAATGGGTCCGTTTTTCATTCACAGTTGGCCTGCTTTGTGAATTTGTTTTCACTGCTGCGCCTCTGTTTGCTGCCGTTGATAAAATGTTTTCACTGAAGTCACCTGATCATAACTCTTTACTTTGTTCATCTTAAAGCCTTGCTTTCAACTCATTGTCTCACAGTGTCATCACCTCCAGATGAACAGCAACGTGAGCGCCACATCTGCTCCAACATATTTTTGGAAATGTAGAATTAAAGTCTCAAATGTGGACACAGCTGGGGTGCAATATGAAACATCCATTCACCTCACCTGCAGTAAAGACAGGTGTAACCATGCCCTCCGTGTTGCTATTGTCAGAGCATCCTGTTGCCAGGAAACATGAACATTGTCTGTTTCCTGTCAATCACTTTACTGTCTGTAGCTAGTAGGACGGCCCACCTACTGTACATTTTCCCCAAAACAGCCACTGCAGGCTTCAGTGTGTGTGTGTGTGTGTGTGTGTGTGTGTGTGTGTTTATGTGTGGCTGCTGGGTTGCACGGTGGGCTGGACGCTGGCAGGAAGTGGAAGCGGAGCGCTCAGATCCTGATCGCAGCAGTTAAACCTGCTGGATTTCGCAAAACCAACAGAGGAAGACGAGAGCAGAGGCACAAGTGTGGAGGCTGGGAGCAGAGACTAATGCCATCAAAGTCAACCAGCAGCCAGAGCTAATTGAAATTAAAGACCAGAAACGAGGACACGGGGAGGGGGGTGCTGCTTTCACAGGAGCCCAGGCAGAGTGGGAAAACTCAGCGATTACAGGTTTGTGTGGTGGACCGATATGTCCTCGTGGCTGCAGCCTGCAGGACAGCCAAGAATATAAAACCTCCTCCTGCAGTCTACCAGCCTACCAGACAGACTAAATACACACATATAGCACATATAATAAAAAACACAATCTTGTTTTCACAAACACATGTAAAAAAAACATTGTGAAACACATACTATATTCTGTAGGGTGGCCTTTTTGGTTTAGCTGTCTGAGCAGACCACAAACACACCATCCAGCCTCACCACACCTCTTTCTAACCCAACAGCTGACCACCAATCACCGCAAAGTCAGTCAGACGGTCTGATCCAGGTGGGGAGGAGACGGCTCTGTAGCAGCGAGCTGACAGGGGTTCAGGACTGAGAGGTCAGGGGTCAGCGTCACTTCAGAGGGACCACTGCACCTATCAGGCAGGAGGATTACTGAGAAAGGAAAAGCAAATCCCCCCTTAAGAATGAAGAAGGAACTCCATACAACCAGGACGTCTGCAGGCATCACGACCTCCATGTTGTGCTCTGGTCCAGTTTAAGTGTCCCCAAAATTTAGAGTCAAAGAACCACCGATTTCCATTTGATTCAAGCCATTTGTTTGACTTTGGTGGAAGATTTCTTATTGCTCTACACGGAGTTTTGAGCTCCTGGTTGTCTTCATTGTTTTCTTATTTTTATTTTATCATTACCAATTAATTTCCAGATTACCTCCTTGAATAATCATTTGGTCTATAAAGTGTCAGAAAATAGTCCAAGGTCTTTAATGTCTTGTTTTGTCCAAAAGCCAAAGATATTCAGCTTACAGTTACTGCTATTGCTGCTAGCATAACAGCAGATTAATCGCTAATGAAAATAATCATTAGTTTATTAGTTCCGCCCTATAGGAGTGCAATGCTAAACTTTATTTATACGGCACCTTTCAAGAGCAGAGAGGTCACAAAGTGCTTCACAAAAGCAAATGCCAATTCATTTTCTGTCAGTTGACTAACTGCGAAATTGTTTTCGTGATGCTTGAGCTTGACAATTGTAGATTTATCTAATTCTATCTCCTTTCTTATAATGTAAAAAGTAAACTGAGTCCAAATTGCATCGTCACCATAGAAGCACAACAGTAGATGTAACAGCAGGTGCTGTCACCAAAGCGATAAACACACAATCCTCAGAGATCAGGTTTCTTGGACATTTTGTACCAATTTGACATCTACAAAATGCTGCAACGTAAAGAAGGGAATTATGACACATACTAGAGACACAACAGTGTTTCACAGAGACCAAAGTGACCTCCGGGAGACAAACACTGGACACGACTGCAGCCGAAACACAGCTCGAGTTATTTACTACAGTCAAAATACTATAAGCCATTGTTCTGTAATGTTGTGAGGGGAAAGAAAACATTGCTGTGAGCTCTATATAAAGATCACATTTCGTTCCTGTGGTTTAGTGAACCCTAGAGGAATGCAGTCCTGTTCGCTGGCATTCGCTGCTGTCACATAAACACACAAAATCACATTTTCACAGCGGCTGAAAAAAATAAAAAGAGGCAGGTTTGACTTGAAATAGAGGTCGGCAGAGCGTGCAGCCGCGACACACTTCACCCGCACTTCCTCCATCAGAATAAGGGAATGTTTTCTCTCCCACCATCGAGCCACTGTGGTGAGGGGGTCTGAATTATTCACTGGGATGGGCTGGGTGTATTTAAAGCAGGGATCAATACCATTAAAAGGACAACAGGAGCCGCTGGACATGGAGGCCGCTTTGACCTTCAACTGAAGACACGCCAGAGAAGGAAGCATCTCAGGAAGAACGGTTTGTTTGGCTGCAAAAATTACAATCCACCACGTCTTTAAAGGCCTGTTGATTCAGTTTGTTGAGTAAAACTAAGATTAATATTCATCGTAAACCCCGAGTGCTAAATAGCACATATTTACCCACGGGCATTTCAAAACTGATCATTCCAATTTTGAGCCTTTCAAGAAAAAGGAAATAAACAAAGTGATTTCGTACAAGTCGCGAATGATCAATGGGCAAATATTCACAGCATACAGCTGTAATAAAACTGTGAGAACACAAAAAGCATGAAAATACTTCCACCAACAGATACAACTGTGTGCTGGAGATATGAAGGAAAAGAAAAGGAAAGTCAGTGTGAAGAGCTGGGAATGATCTTGAGTTTTGGTCTCCATTTTTGCTGATTAAAAACAGGCGTGTTATTGCTTTAAAACGAAGGATATTCCAAGTCCTGGTTCTGGTCAGCGTCCTGCCTGGCTTTAGAAAAATGTACTCATATAGCAAGAGGGAAAATGTAGGTTTTCTATGAGATACGGGCTCCTGTAGGGGTGGGCAATATGGATGAAATCCTATATCATTTATACAATCATGTGTATGTAATATTTTAGATGATGAGATGTTAAAAGGGAGAAACACCTCGGTAGAAACAGCATGAAAAGTCCAGACAAACCTGTCATCTGATGGGATATGTGGTCATATTGGCCAGGCAGTCTACATTTCAGACGGTGTAAAAGCTGGTTCATCACACAACAGTCGATGTTCCAGCGTTTATTGTTGTAAAGCAGCTTCAAGTGATTAGTTGTGCATCTGAGAAGGAGGGAAGGTGTTTTTTGTTGGATAAACAATGAAAACGAATGAGGAAAGAGCTGAAATGAACTCATCAGCTTGTTGAATAACAGAAAATTAACCAGCAACAATCCTGATAAGCGATTAAAGATTTGTTTTTGTTTCTTTTTTAATTATTCTTTAGTTCTGGCTTCTCTCTGTTTAATATCATCGCAAACTGAATATCTTAGTTTTAGACTGTTGTTCAACTAACTGACCAAACGATGCATCGATCAATGAATACAGTAAGAGCTGGTTGCAGCCCTGCATGCATACACCAAAGCAGATGTTACAGGTGCTAACTGATCTCTCTGCATTTTACTGAACCAGTTTAATCTCCGGGGACAAAAAGGAAAAATCTTTCTTCCAGAGTTTTGCCAAGAAAAGACTAGAACACCAAAACAAACAAGATACAAAACCATTAAACACAGATTACTGCTGCTGATTAAGCCACAAGTGTCTTACTACTACTACTACACGCCCACCACCACTACTACACTCTGCGTTGACTTCTAGAGACACATTTTACTGATTTCCAGTCCAGGTTTGCTCCTCAGAGAAACTAAAGTCTCCCCGAAGCAGTTTCACCTTTGCCACACATCCAGGAGAATGAAAACACACGGTGGGTGCAGGATATAAAATGTCTCTGCAGGGATGCAGTGGGAGGTGGATGAGGGGAAGAATCGTCCCTCTGTGCGCTCAGCTCCCATTTACTGCCTTTATTTATCTGCTGCGCTGCAGCAAAGAGGCTGGACGTATGGAGGAGGAGGAGGAGGAGGAGGAGGGTGGATTGCATGTTTTCCTTCCCGGCTCAGCCACTCTGTCTCCAGGCCACCGGGGGGGAAGAGGAGGAGGAGGGAGGCGAGGCAGACAGAGGAGAGCGCTGGAGATGTGAAACCTGATCTCCTTCCCTCCTTCTCCACCTCCTCCCTCCATCCCTCCTCCACCACCACCACCTCCACCACTGCCACCTCGCCAGAGAGCCTCTGAGACTCCCTGAGTAATCTGATCCTCGGCCTCAGAGACTGGAAACACACTCCAAGAGAGGGGAGAGGTGGAGGAGGGGAGAAAGAAGAAATGGAGGAGGAAGGAAAAAAAAGGGGGGCAGAGAAAAGAGAGAGATCCCCGAGCTCAGCCTCCAAGACTGGAAACACTCCCAGGAGAGAGGAAACTGAGAAGGAGGAGAGCGAGCAGACGCTGAAAGGAGGAACGGAGAGAAGGGAGGGAAAAAGAAAGAGAGGTCTGTAGGTCAGCACTGCAGACTAGAAGCACTCAGAAGAGAAAGAAAGATCTGTGTTTGTGATAGAAACCCTCATCAACATTTTCTACATTCAAATAATCATCGTTTTATGGTTCAAAAAGGTACAAAATGTGAGCTGCTGCATTTGAAAGTTAAGTCTAGAACTGGTTCTGATAAAGAGCCAATAGCAAAGTGAGCTGAAACAGGAGAAAAAGATGCAACGTGAAGAAAGCGGGAGAAAACAAAATGAGGTAACGACATGCAGAAAGCATGTTGATAACTCGCTGGGTTTGGATTTCGGTTGATTCGTGATGAAGGTTTAGGTTTAGCTTTTAGCAGCAGTGTGTGAGAATGAATCGGTGAAGACGATAAAGCCTGTTGCACTGAAACAGAACAAACACGAAGAAAAAGAGGTGAAAAGAGAAACAGCTGATAGCACTTCTACTACTTGTACTTCAGTAAAATTTAATTAAATTAAAAATAGATTCAAATGTATTTACAACTAGAGGATTCCTGCAGTATTAAGCTGTGTAAAGCCGCAGAGCTAACATGACTGAAATCACATTGTGATCTACACCCAGCTAATTTAGCCACCTACAGATATTTAGCCTAGCCTCATTTTATATACATGTGGTGGACAAAATAATAGAAACACCTCTCTGTGCAGTGCTATACAGTTCAACAGCAGCACAAACTAACTGCAGCCTCCAGAATGATGGACAGGTGAATCAACAACACCTCATGGAGGACTGTTGTATCAGTCTGCATTAGATTCAGCTAGGTGTTCCTAATAAACTGGCAACTGGGTGTATTAATCACAATATTGCAGACATGCAAAACTTTGTTCCACTGTTACGACTTACGTTAGAGAAAACTCGAAGCTCTGGTAAAATTCCAGACACTTTCAGACCTCTGAATTCTTCTCTGGGTTTTTTTGTGATACACTGATTGATTTGTTTATTTGAGTGTCACGCAGCATATGGGCTTACAAGACAATGATGACCAGGACGGCCACATGACAAATCACAATACACATCTACAACATCTGTCACATCTTGACACCAAGCACATCAAACCATAATACTTCTGGACAGCAGCAACAAGCGTAGCTCAGAGTGAACGTAACATGGCGGCCAAACAGGGAGCGACGCTGAAAGGAGGGAGGCTTCACCATCAACATGTGAGAATTGTCAGAAGAAGAAAACAGCAAATACAAGAAACTTATTTCACCGAGTTGTAACATTTGGTCTCAGACATGTGAGACAACTGTAATTAAAAAAATGCCCAAGGTGACGTCTTCAAATCCAACTAACGGTCCCCAAAAAAGACACTTAACAGGGTCATTGATCGTTTATCAGTATTGCTGTAAATGATTTCAGCACTACACCGGAGTTCACAACTCTGGAAAGTTTTCACAGCAAGTTATTTTCTGCTCCGCTCGTCACTCGCAAGTTAAACAACAGAATTAGCATAGCGCTACAAGGTACACGCAGGGTTCACACAGCTTTTTAAAAGGAGTAAAATTCAAGCACTTTACAAGCACTTTCAAGGTACCTAAACCAAAAATGTCCAGACTCGAAGCCTTTATCATCACATCATTTTTAAAAGTGGAGTTACAGAAGAAAGCATCGACAGACGGACCAACGACCAAGTCCAGGCCTCATTGAGCCGCTCCACGCTTACTGTTGTTACTGTGTCGCACAAATAATAACAATGCCTGTCCATCACTTTATATGGCGTCGTCATTGTTGTATAGTCACGTGCAAAAATGACGCGTAAAAACAGCCGGTGCTTCTTCATACGTCCGGACTAATCTGTGTAATCTTGGAAACGCAGACAACAGGCTGAAGAAACCTTTTAGTTCCTGGGACTACGAGTTCCAGGAACTTTGGGTGGAAAAGTGGCTTATGTCTAACTTGAGCCTTTTATTGGCTGCATAAATACTGCAGTGCTCAAATAAATAACAATTTCAAAGGAATTTTTTGCATTAATTACTGTTGTTAGGTTCTGTTGTTACGTATTACTCACAGCACCAGAAAAAAAAAAAGAAATGTGTGTCTTTCTTCAGCCAAAACCATGTCTGACTGCACAGCTGAAACGATTGGTTGATTAATGGATTAGTCGATAGATAATAAATTATCAAATGTATTTTCTAACCATTTAAGTCATTTTTCAAGCAACTTGTTGGGCAAAACAAGACGTTATATGTTGGGTTTTAGGATCTTGTGATCAGTAATCACTTTTTATGACAGTCTACAGACCAAACAGTCAAACAAATGATTGTCAGGTTAATTGACAATGAAAATTACAGCTGCAGCACAAATGTCTACGATTCCCAAACTTCCCGTTCATGCTGCGTTTAGGGGGAAGAATCCCAACAACGAGAGAGAAAACAGGTGCAGAGGAGCGTCTTCTTCCAAAACAACACCTCCTCAAATGTCTTTCTTTCTTCTTCCGTCTCTCTTGTTGTGGCCTCGCTGGCTCGCCCACTGTCAGACAGTCAGTCTGTTATTTCGGTAACAGAGATCCCGAGCCCGGCTGTGGAATGTACAGCTGTCTAACATATGGATAATACTAGATTTTAATTTCCAACGCCGCCTCTCCCGCGCCCTCATTGGGAGGGAGGAAGAGGAGGCGGCAATGGATTGCAAAAGGTGTAGGAGTGCAGAGTGTAGAACTGAAGGTACAAGACTCATACCATTTCCGGTCAATAATTAGGACAGATGTTAATATTATTCCACCACTGAATAGTAGAAAGAGAGACATCCAAATTCACGAAGACGCACTCACTCAGTCCGTCTTGGACATGTTTGTGGTGACATGTTCGTCTGTGATTGGGCCGTTGAGCAGTTCTTTTCCTCTCTATATTCATTTTGTGCAAGAAGTCAAGCGTTACTGTTTCACCTGAGCGGTCTGTGTTAATGAAATCAAGTATGCACCAAAGTTACTGTCATTTTAATACAAATTTGTGTTACTATCCCTCCATCGAAGCTGCACAGGTAAACGCCATCCAGGGAAACACAAGGAGGGAATTTCATGCTATAAATAGACCGATGCCCACTTGATTTGTCTAACTCAGGCTGCTGAAGCCTCTTATTCAAATATATTTTGGAATATATTTTAGCATAGAACAAACTGCATTTGGTCCCCCGTCAGTTACACTGGCAGCATGTTCAGAAGGGATCTGCTAAAGCTACAGCTGACTAGCTAACTTACTATCCAGCCTACTAAAATACATTAACAAGTGCACAAGTGTGTTCAACAAGCCGAGTCAGACAGGTTCTGTGTTCAAGACTGTAGATAAAGTGTGTGTGTGTGTGTGTGTGTGTGTGTGTGTGTGTGTGTGTGTTGCCTGGTTGTTGTGGGAGTCACCGCCACACCGCTAATCGAATGGTGTCAGTTACGGTTTTATGCAAATATTGTGTAAAATAAAATGTTCTGTTTGGCTGTATGCAAAGAAGATGACGAATAACTGAAAGTGACACACACACACATTACACGAGACCACCATACTGCGTACAACATCTGAACTTCTCCCCTTTGGATGCCGTTTTCTTTTTAAATCTGTAAATAGAGCGCAGGACATGACGTTTACAGAACAGATCTAGATGATGTGCAAAGAGAAATATGCATTTTCATTTTAGTCGGACTAAAAGAAACTGTTGAACGTCCTCCGCCGATCTAAACACCGACGTCAACAGTCACAAAAATAGGAACATCAAATCTATTTCTTGAAATGAAGTCACTTTATACAGGAAGTTAACATCCTGTAATGGGTAAAATAAACTACTTATTTCCCTTTTTCACACACAGTATGTATTTAGCTTCTTTTAGAAATGTGCATGTCTTCTGAGACAAAACTGAAACCACAGACAGAAACATCACATCATCCACTGCTCCTCCTCCTGGTTGGCTGACAAAGAGTAAAACTGAACCTGTCACAGGTAAATAACTAATGTAAGTCGACTCTGAGCGAATGCTTGTTACCTCAAGAATAAAACTTTTGGAACGTCTTTAATCAAACTGAACTTCAGGGTTTCATCATCAATCATCAATTATTTAACTTAGGTATACAGGTAAATACAACTGGACTCAATAATAGCTATGCAACTAAATAAAAAGGATTCATCGTCATGGAAAAGGCAGTAACAACACCTGGAGGTCTACCTGCGAACAAGGAGCGCTTGATATAAGTGTCACTAATCACGCCCCGTTTAAGAATAAGTGAAAGTGGAAGCCAAACAGAGAGCACAGATATAACATGATGAACTGTGCAGCATTTAAATGATGAAGTTAGAATCCTGTATTCAGCTGTCGACCTCCTGCATGGAGAGGTCACAGCAGGCCGGACGCTGCTCGTGGACACAGAATAAAAACAAGAGACAATTATGAAAGTTATAGCTAATAAATGGATCCACTTATTGATTACTTTACTGATCTTTTCAGCATCGGGTCGACAGAGTGAGCAGCCAGATTTAATTCAGACCACCAGAACAAGAAGCGCCACAACATCCAACAGTTAAAGTTAAAATACTTGTTTGTTTACTATCAGCAGAGAAATATATCAGCGTTTAGACCGACCCCGGATCCACACAACAGAAACCCACCCTCCTCAGAGACTGAACCAGCTGATCGGGACCACTTGGTTCCCAATCAGAACCAGACACCAGTTAATGAGCAGACAGCTGGTTTATTAACAACACTGAGGTTACATTCATTCAGCCTATTTATGACATGACAAAACTCAAAAATAAAAAGTTTGACCCAATAAAGCATTACACAGCACAGAGCAGCTACAACACCTAAAATCACAACACAACATTAGATGATGCTATCGTCCTGACAGGTCTTTAAATACGTGGACTAACCCTCGACAACAACTAAATAAGATGACAAATGCTATCTGCTGCTGTTAGAGGCTCGTTTATGTAAGAAATATGTAACATTTGTGTAATAGAGCCCTAAATTTGGGGTAATGATCTGTAGAAAAACACAAAGAGCTGAAGCTTGTACAGGACAAATAATGACACAGCACCTTAAAGACTGTGTGGGAGGGTAAAAGCCCATTTAGACACCGTGTAGAGCTGAAATGATTAGTTAGTTGATTAGTTACTCCACAGAAAAATCACCTGCAACAACTTTGATACGCAAGTAATAATTTAAATCTATTCAAACATGATGTGGTTCCTGCTTATCCAACACGCTGCTTTTCTGTGTTTTGTATTATCGTAAACTGAATATATTTGGGTTTCAGACTGTTGGCCGGACAACAGGAGACACCTGAAGACATCACCTGGGACTCAGGTATTATCCAGTGTTTTATAGACGAGAAGGATTAATAGAATAATAGGCGGATTAACTGATAATAAAAATAATCACTAGGTGCAGCCCTAATTATAGGTGAAAAGATCTATGTAAATAAACAAACATCAATGCTGTAATTGATCCATTTCTGTTAATCAAGTTATGATTTTGGCACAGGAAGATCATCAAGTGTGCTTAAAATAAAGCTATTGATCCGAAAATGTAAAATAAACTGAAGTGAAACGACTGAATCCTGAAACGACAAACAGAACCCACATGGCAGAGGATCGGTTTTCTCTTTACTTGTCTAATAACCTAATTTATCTTTAAAGTTTTATCTCCAAACTCTGCAGTTTATGAACAAAAGGACATAAGCAAAAAGTCACACAGATGCGGAAAACATGAAGCCATGGCGGCATAAACAATGCACAGGTAACCGACAGGCTGAACACACCGATTAAAAAAAATAATAAACCAAACTGAGAATAATCAGATCATCTGTTTCTTTTAACATCAAAAACCTGAAAATTAGTGTTGGATAACGGCTGAGTTTGGTCCCAAGCAAAGTTAGCCGACCACGCAAACCACATTTAAACAACATTAACCATGTTTTAATGACAGAAACAACGAAGTTAGGGTAATAAAACACCACAATTATTAACAGACGATTAAAACCAGCCTTCTTAACCAAGTATGCGTCCCTCTTCCACCACAATAAACTCTCTCACTGCAGCTAACGCTACAAAGCTAACGCTAACTAAAAGGAAAAATTAGCCGCTAACCTAAACGTTAACTATAACAACCTAAACCTTAGCTCGAATCAGCGAGAAAAATGTGACTATTATTGACCATAAAACCGATTTAAAATTAAAATGTTTTAGCTGAAGAGTACACGCTTTTCTTGGTAGTATATGTGCCCAAGCTTTACTGTAATTACAGACGAGATATGTAAACTATGCGGCAAAGTTAGCTAACCGAGGAATGTGGCTAACAAACGTTCATCGGTAAATATCTTTCCCGAGACTAACATGAGAAAAACAGAGATTACTGAGATAAACAGCGACACTGGGGGTGTGTTTTGTAGTTAACTGTGATTTTAAACAAGCAGCCAAACTTCGTGCTGAAGCAAACTTTTTTTTTTCCACGACAGCAAGCAAGGAAGGATCCGTCTATCTCCTGGCGCCAACACACACTCACACAAAAAGAAATCTGTTCTCCGAACTCCGATTGTTTATTTTTCACTACCATAATGTATACTCAATTATATAACTTATACACACACAAACTAATTTAATGATATCCACAAATACAAGTATAACATGAAACGGCTACTTTAAACTCGACAAAATCGTAAACACGAAGCATTCCAACCAAGGGACTGCGTTTGTTTCAGCACATAGACGGAGCCCAAAAGTCGGGCTCAGACCCGCAGGCTGGGAATGAAGTTTTGGATTCACCGTACGATTCTGCCTTACCTTTATCCTCCTTTCTTTAATTTGTCCCGCGGACGTGGCGCTCCTTTCGACGCTATTTCATCCTACTTGTTCAAGTCCAAAGTCCCACCGGAATAACACGACAGAAAAGCGTAATTTCCAAGCGTTTATTATATATTTTCAGCGTCGTACTCCCCCTCGGATCCCCGCTCAGTCGCTCTGCGGTTTGGCTGTTTGATGGTGTAGGAGAGCGAATGCCAGCCTGACAAAGATCGTCTCAAACTGACACGATGGATCAATCTGTGGTTCAAAACAAATGGCCGAACTTCCGGTCGGCAAGAGTGGGTGTTGACCGACACGCCTGCGCTCGTTTTTCACCTTTCAGGTATCTTGAAGTTGTCGTCGAGACTAAAAGTGGACATTTTTTCAATAGACGTTCTGAGTTACCAAGTTATGAGGTGGACTGACATCTGTAAACATGGTGTGTTCCTCGCAGGGCTGCAGCTGCCATGATGGGCATGTTTTCAGGAGGGTATTTTCTTTTTGTTGCACTCTACAATTAAAAAGCTAACAGGATGAGTATTTTATAGGCTGAGCCCAGTATTTTTAGACTCAAAACTTGTAAATCGGAACAAAGTTAGGCCAAAATAAATGTTTAAAAAGAAGAATTTTATTCCTGGCAGTGTGGAGGAAGTTTTGAACCAGCATTTCGACCTTCATGTTGGAAAATAAACATACAGAAAATATATACAGTTAACGGAATTAATAAAATATGAATAATAAAAAACTACATCAAGCTTTATCATCAAGGGGTTGTGATATTGAAAAAGAGTTTTCATCTGTAGCCTGTCTCAGAGCAGACTCTATCTGCAGATGAAGACTCTGAGATGATGTTGAAAGCTCTGGAAAAACCCAGTAAGTGGATCCTGAGTTAAGATTATTTTGTCCACTTAGCTTCCAGCCTTCATGAAACCAGCATTTCAGTTAAGCTTTTATTGTTTGTGCTCATAATTAAATAATAATAGTGACGTTATTCCTGAACAAGGTTACACTGGAAAAACAAGTGTTTTATTATGAATGAAAGTTTTACATAATTAAGATTTAGATTTATAGATATTTGTTTAATATAATAATACTTTTACACACAGCCAGAACATGACTATAATAATGACTTATGAAATTAATAACAATTTGAATGTAATTCAGTGTGTTTATACTGTATACTGTAGGCTACCTCAGTATTTTCCAAGAGGCTGTACTACATGGAGAGCTTTGTAAATGTGTTGTTGGTCTCCCGACACAGAGGCAGAGTGAGAGCTCTTCATTTTCTCCTCCTGTGTTTTAGACCTGCAGACTTTTATTTTGAAGTCAAGTCTAAAAGCGACCTCTGCTGTTGATTAACAGAACATCATGCCCACTAACACTACTACTACTAATATTAATCATATAAATTATAGACTATTAATAATAATGATAATAATCAGTAATAATACAGCTACATAAATGAGAATAAAGGGTTTGGGTGTGACGGGAAGTTGGTGTTGAAACTCACGTTGCAACACTCATGCCGTTTGTCTGAGTCAGTTACAGAAAACTGATCACAAACGTTGATGAAGAGCTGAAAGAAGAACTTCGTGTAAACGTTTCAAACCGACTGGATGATGCAAACCAGCAGGAGAGAACATTTAAAAAGTTCATATAACTGCTATGAATGAAAACTTGTGCAATATCCAACTAAGAGTGACAGGTTCAACAGATGTTTACGAGTATTAGTGCCACTGTTTGGAGAGGAAAGTCTGAGATGTTACTGACATGAGCATGTGTGTTTTAGCGCTTTCTGACTGCATAATATAAGTTTGCGGCAGGCAAAGAGCTCTGGTCTGTGCCTTGAAATGTGGAAATATGAACGTTTTTTGTATATTATTTGCTTTATTCAAGAAATGTGATTTTTTTCTTGTAATGAGAAAGTTTATTCTCAAAATCTAAAAGACAGAAGCCTGAATACTCTGTCGTGGACCTTTTAACCTGCAAACTCCTTTTATATCACATTTCTGGCTTTAATCACATAATTACGGACCTTAAATATGTATTCTTTTTCACATGGCCCTAATCCTCTTAGATCAGAGATTTTTAGGTACAATTTTTTATTTAATAAATCAAGTTTGTAGCGAGACTCCCAAAATCAAACCTGCAGGACATAGTTTCATCTTAAACAGACAAAAAAAACCTTTACAGCAAATGTTTTCAAGTGTTTGGAGTGCTCAATTTATTCAACTTGCAACACATATATTCTTCAGATACTTAAAACCTTTTAAACAAATGCAGTAAAGCAGCTGAACCTCCAACAACCAGGAGAGTCTTTAATGTAACTTAGAATAATGTTTCACTTGCAGCTCATTGACACCAAAACCAGTTCAATCACTCGTAAAAATGTTAAACAGTGAGGTTTGCGCTTCTCTGTTTCGTGATGCAGTGACACGAACTAATACTGACGTTGCCTCGATCGACATGCTGTGACAAACGTTCTGCATGCACACATTTCACTCTCTGAAAAACACACAAACTGTATAAAATATTCAAAGTAAAAACTGTACACCAGCACACAGACTCATCACGACTGGCCGAGTGTGTGCGCCAGTCAGGCAAACTAAGGCCCGATGCACCGCAGGGACGCGTGTCTGAACACTTCATGTTTCCCCACAGAAACTTGTGTCAAAGTCATTTAAGTTCATCTGAAAAACACAGATTTCTTAAACCAAAAGACCTTCTGCTCTAAATCATTTACTCAGTGTATCCGAGGCTCAGTTCACACCGCAAAACATCCGATCTGATGCTTTAAGATCACAGGAAGTGTTATAAAAGCCAGATGCTTTATTTAATTTTGTTTACACCCTTAACGGAGCACCATTCAACGTACCTGGAGGAAACAAAGAAAGGATCTGAAACAGCTTGTTGAGCTGCAGTTCTTCTAAATGGCCACCAGATGATGCTAAAAACCCCTCTGCCTGCATTGAAGTGAATGGGAAATCCCTCCAACTTCTCTCTACAAATCACAACTTGTTTCTGCTGAAAACAAGTGGCCAAAAACATCAATTTATGCAGGTTTAAGGATTATAAATTCAAGTGTTTCAACCTATAAAAATGTTTTTTAAAAAACAGAATTACCTGATCACATCACAGTTTTGAAAAAGTAAAAGGTAATGATGCCTCATTTATGTTGCACAAATTGGCCCCAAACAGGGATTTTGTGGGTGAAGACATGTTTACTGTTTTCCTTTATGGGATGTAAGTTGAACCTTATGGAGTCCCAAAAGGTGGTATATTTTTAGATGACAAGATACAAGAAAATAAAGAATATAATATTTTTGTACTCCAGGGGCTTCATAGTATCCTGCCATGGTCATAAAAACAAGCAGTCTGAAGGCCACTGTAATAAACATTCAAGCTCTTAAAGTTCAGGACAGCAACAGAGTCATTACAAAAAAAAAATCCATCTGCACTCAAAATACATCGTGTGATGCCAAACATCCACAAAACAAATGAAACAACTAATAATCTGATGAGCACTGAACGCAGCAGTGATGATATATTAGCTTTTAAATAAATATCACACAGTCAAAATAGTCAATAAATATGAAATTCAAGGTTACGTGTTGCATAGAAACACCTACTGCGCGTGAAGTCAAAGAGGGATTAGTAGCTACACTGCACGTCACATCATCAGACACCATGGACACTCTGCAGCAGCCTCACCTGAGCAGGTTCACCTGGAAAAACAACTCCAAAGACACCGAAACACTGTGAGAGCAGGAGACACAGCCAGACTGCGTAAATATGTCTTTCTGAATCAAACACACCTGTACAGGTGAAAAAGTGATAAAGCTTCATCTTGACAGAGAACAGCAGTCTGTTTGTGGTTGTTTTGAATCTTTTCGTAGTTGTTTGACTCTCCGATCACTGGAAACCTGATGGGCCTGTTCAATTGCCTGTCATCTTCTGACTCTGGCAGAGGGGACTCCAGGGCCCCACCTGGCCCCACTCCTGGTCTCTATATCACCAAGCTTACAAACGTTCTGGTGTGACCGGGGACTCACACAGTATCGTTGTGCACTCAGACTTGTTTTGTTGGTTCACCTGCTGGATCGAGGCCAGTTCAAAGTGTCACCTCGTCATGTTTCCAAAAACATTCACGTTACATTCACTTCCAGTCTCACAGTTCAGATAAAGCAGTTCAGTGTCACACAGCTGCAGTCCAGACCGGTTTCAAGACTGAGCTGGGACTGAACCAAAACAGTTTTTATGTCTTTTAAAATCTTCTATCTGCTGCTCGGAATAAACCTTTTGGTTTCTACAGGTGAAATATTTCACACTGTAGCGCTGAACCCAACATGAAATAAAATGTGTTTTTAGTTTAGCAAAGTGAAAAAAGAAATTAAGGATTCATTCAAAAGACCTAAACAAACCTAAATCAAAACAGGCACATTACCGAGACGAGTCCAAGATGCAGCGGTATGGAGTCTCGAGTGTGCCACTGGAACAATTATAGCATGTTTCAGTGTTTAATTAAAGCAATTTGTAAATTGATAAATTTTTAAAAATCCACAAAAAAAAATTTATTTAAAATTTCATTCAAGTAAAGTAAAAAAAAAATTCAAGTTAATAAAAATTGATTATTAAATCTAGCTCATAATAATCCTACTTCCTTTAAAAATGAAAAATAAATCATTTAATTTTAAAATGTAATCGCAAAATTAATTTAAAAAGATCTTTTAAATTGTTTTACTTTGTTGTTTCATCACTTAACGACAGAATGAGTGAAGAGAATTATTAAAATTTATGTTTATTCATACAGAAATGAAGTACAACCCAAGCTACAAATTATTAAAATTATGATTATTATTAATATTGAATTTAATAGTGTCTTTCATTTAAATCTTCATTGTATATTTATCTGTTATTTAACACTGGAAAAAGTCTACAGTCAGTTCATGTGGCGCACTCCAGACTCCATATAAACTGCACCCCGAACACACAGTAGTTTCTGGTAGAAAACATAAGAAAAACAAAACACTTCGGTACATAATTAAGTGGGTTGGATGGACAGAAAACATCACGACTTGGTTTTTGCATAAGTTTCTGTTTTGAAGCAGAATCATCAGGCAGCGTCGATTTAACCGTTAATATTAAAGCACAAAAAGAAAAGTCTCAAACCAAAGTGTATTTTGCATAAAGAGCGTTTACACACATCTGTAAAAGTTGTCGGCTTGCGTTCGTTGTCGTGGCCGGCGGTGTTGCCCCCGGTGACGGCCGGAGTGGCAGCTCTGCAGCTGATTGGCCCCGGAGGAGGAGGGGGCGGGTCTACACGTTGATGGCGTGAGCGTGCTTCTTGCACAGAGGTTTGTCTTTCTTTGAGTAGAAAGGCTGGCCCTCCAGGTTCACATGGCAAACCTGCAGTTACAGCAAACGTGGCAGCGGTTATAATGACGATCGGCGAGGATCCGCTGCGTCCTTCTGGCGGCATCTGTCCAGTCAAATAGTTTGGGTTTTCATTGTCCAGGTTTTGAGATATCTGTCTCTGAGATTTCGGCCTCCACGTCAATACAAAATGACATTTAAAAGTCTCAGCAGCAACGCCTCTTTCCAGAAACAATGACCCTGTTGGGGTCCAATCAATCACACCTGCATTTACAACCAACATCTCTAACTGAAATCAGCTAATCAAAGTGAATCAAAGTGGTGTTTTCGTTTAGAGTTCAATTTTTGTGAACTTTGAGTTGCAAATTTGTGCTGCTGACAAAGTGGAAAACCACGTTGAACCTTTGAGGGAACAGAAGGTTCGATGGGGGGATCGTACCGACTGTGTGGCACCGTCCAGTTTGATAAAACCCTGCTGGGCCGGAGGATAAACTGCTCTACAACAGATTCAGATGCAGTCAGTCCAACTGGTCACCTACAGCCACAGTGAGAGCAGTGAAGGTCTGCCCATAAAGCTAAAGGGGTCTTAAAGGACAGGTTGAAACACTGAAACAGGGTTAGTTTGCTGTAATTAGTCCTCTTGTTGCTACTGGACATTAAGAGATATCTTCAAAACACACTTCACACTGCAAAGACTATAACTCTGGAAGATTGCAGAACCCTTATATCAGCTTTAGACAAACTTTGGGATGTGAACAGGAGGAATGATTACAGCAAGAAAAAACTGTTTCAGTGTCCATGTGGACACCCGACTGCTGTTTTAAGACAGATTTGTTAGTGAATCTGTCCTTTAACCTGTTAGCGGGATGAAAGTTCATCATTTTAGATGGCTAACTTGACTATCATGTTACCGTTTAAAAGTTGTTGCATCTACTGAAAAAATGTAAACATGCACGAGTCAGGAGTTTCCCTCGAAGTGACCATTTTAACTTAACATCTCCAGTTAGCGACCAAGCTAGCTATCTTGCTCGCTGGAAGTTAGCTAAGTGGTTCCAAGCTAACTAACATGGCGAGCTACTTTGACTGGGTAACGCCCCCGTGTTACCAGCGAGTTAGCATGTTAGTGGTTAGCTTGCCAGCTACTTTAGCCCGCCAAGTTGCGGTGTACTACGTCACCAAGCAGACATCTGCAAATGACCGGGCGCTAACTGGATAACACAGACGACAACAGCTTTCAGAGGGACTATTTCTTCAGTAGAAAGTAGTTCTAGTGTCTGTGGATTATCCAGAGTAACAGACACTGTTCCTGGAAAAAGACGTCATTGTTGAATTATTTAAATTAGTGGAGGCAGAAAACTCACATATCTGAAACCAAAACGATCTGCTGTGACAGACACCTCCAGAGGGAAGAGATGATGTGTGTTTGTAATATGGGTGAGCTGCCTGGTCTGAGTGGCATCAGTTCATGTGGTTCTTACCGCACAGACGAAGCAGGTGTCGTGCCAGGTGTGACCCAGAGCCTCGATGAACTTATCACCGGCTTCGACCGGGAAGTCACAGCCGTGACACTTGGTGCTGAAGAGTGAAATATAATCTGACAGAGGGAGACAGAGACAATGTGAAACGCGACCTCTGACCTCCGCGGTCTGTAAAAACCAGGACAGTGTGAACATCGTCGTACCTTTCTCGCAGTACGGCTCTCCGTCCTCCATGTGGAAGAGGCTGTTTCCGAAGGCTTTGCCGCAGGCTGCGCACACGAAGCAGGTGGTGTGCCACGTCTGCCGCAGAGCGTGCATCACTTCCTGCAACACAACATGACATCAGCTGCAGGACACGAGTTCACATTATAACTTTCTCAGCCTCCGTGTTTGCTCATTGTTTGTCATCCAGGTTTGATTTTTTAACATGATTCTCAAATCTCAGATGTCGGGGTGTCCTTGAACCCACCAACACAAAGACGTTTTCAAAGCAGTCTCTGAACTGATGAGCTTCTTTCAGCTTCAGCTTCCTGCTGTAACATGTAATGAACTGCTTCTACTCTGCTGCTGTGACCTTTGACCCCTGACCTTTAATCTATTAGTGATGCAGTAAGTATAAACATTTTCTTTTCTCTTTTCAGACACAACAACAATCCTGCCTCGGTGATTACTTCAGGGACCTTTTGACCTCAGGAAATCCAAAGTGTCTGAGGTGAATGAGCCAACAGATCAGGTGTGAAACCTCTGGAACTTTTTTCTTCTCTTCATCTTCACAGAAACAGACTCTTTTGACACTTTTCGCAACAGTTAAAGTTAATATTCAACAGTTCAGACACAGAAAAGTGGTCCACACTGTAAATTAGATTTTCAGAAATATTCCTGTTCCTCAGACGTCCTGTGTTGCTTTACGATCTCGGTGCTTTGGATGTTTCAGGTCTTTAACACAAAAAGAAAATACTGGTCATTTTGAAAATACAACCTCATGAGTGACATTTGAATGCAGCACGATGTAAAGAATAGAATGTGATGATTTTCAAATCAAAGCTTTCTGGTGAAACCGGTGTGGCAGCAGAAAGTCATCAGGGATTTATTGACTTACAGTTAGTGTGAGTATTGATTAGAACAATGAGCTGTGACGGGATCTTTAAGGAGTTTCTTGTGGACGGAGAGCTGAGCGACGCCGAGATCACAGTCAGAGACGTCAAGTTCAGAGTCAACAGGAACGTCCTCTGCGGCTACATTAGCTGCTACTAGCATAACACGCCACAATCTCTAGCTGCGTCTCAATTGAGGGGCTGCGTCCTTCGAAGGCTGCATTTGAAGACTGAATGCGGTGCAACATTTCGAAGACTCCTTCAAATGCGGCTGAGAAAAGCGGCCTTCTTTTCCCGGATTTAAAGGATCCAACAGCTGCATCCTTCGCGGCCCAACATATCCCAAGATTCATTGCGCGCAGGATAAATGGCGTCCCCAAACTTAGTCAGCAGCAGCAGCGGAGGAGGAGCATTACACTTGCATGTATTAAATTAAATGTATTAAAGTATTGGGTTTAAACTCACTCGAATAGCTGACGATACAAATTTTCCTTAAAATAATTGGCTAAGTTACGGAACGTTAGGGATGCTAACTGACATTGCTAGCTGCTCAGAGCCGCCACACTTAACATTATGAATGAAGGCAATGATAAATCGGTGGAGTATTCTTTTAATGCAGGTTGAAGCAGAAATTGTACAAGTATGACAGAAAGATCCTCTTAAAAGCTGGTTCCTGTGTCTTTATCACACAGAGATCTCTTCAGCGGTGAAGCAGCAACTTCAGGGCAGCAGGTCTTCACGCTCTCCCAGGTGTCACCCAATATAATGAGCCTCATTCTGGATTACGCCCACACCCGCTCTGTTGTGGTGAGGAAGGAGAACATGCTGGAGCTGTTGGAGGGAGCAGACCGCTTCGCCGTCAAGGGCGTCATGCAGGCCTGCTGCGACTTCCTGGAGCAGGAGCTTCATTTGAGGAACTGCATCAGCACCTGGGTGTGGGCGGACTCCCACAGATATCCTGACCTGAGGCAACAGGCCCACGTCTACATCATGGATCACTTTGAGGGAGTGGCAGAATCCTCTGAGAAGTTCCTGCAGCTCCCTGTGCAGCTGCTGGCAGAGTTGATCGAGAAGGACGAGCTCAATGTGAGGCAGGAAAGCACCGTGTTCGAGGCCGTCCTCCGCTGGATCGAGCACGCTCCCGAGGAACGAGGGGACCACATGGCCACGCTGCTGAGCAAGGTAACCGAAGGCTGGACATCAAGTTAGATACTGCTGTGCATTTACTTCATTTATTAACTCTTTCCTTCCTTCTTATGTCTGTCCAGGTGCGCCTGCTGTTAATGTCAGAGGACTACTTGTGTGACACTGTGAGCACTAACGCTCTGGTGCTGAAGAGTCCGGCGTGCAGGATCATGGTGAACGCTGCCATAAAGACCTTATTGGACATGTTCTTTGGCATCGATGTGGAGAGACCTCTGACCCGCACACGCCTGCCCTCTGCTTTGTTATTGGCTATCGGTGGTTAGGCAAATGGTTCTACAACCAACAGGATTGAGTTGTACGATGTTTGAGCTGACCACTGGATGAAAGGGAACAACAACGGGGAGGCTCCTCGAGCTTTCCACGGCTGCGTTTCCCTCAATGGATGGGCCTATTGTATTGGAGGCTTTGATGGTGTCAACTATTTAAACGGTGTACAAAAGCTCAACCTCGCCACCAACACCTGGCAAGAGGTGGGGTCAATGCACGCAGCCCGAAGCTATGTCAGCGTGGTCGCGCTGAACGGCTGCATATATGCCATGGGAGGCTACGACGGATACCAGAGACTCAACACTGCAGAACGATACCAGCCTGACACCGACCAGTGGACTCTGATCGCACCGATGCACGAGCGCAGGAGCGATGCCAGCGCTGCGACGCTACATGGCAACGTAGGTGGAACTGACAGGACACAACCTGTCCTCTTTGTTCGTTCCCTCCTGCCAAAACAACAGTAATACGTAACAGGAAGAGAGTCTACAGCCGTGAGGCCGTACATGGGCACAGCGGTGCTTTGAGCTGAATGCTAATGCTAGCATGGCAACATGACAATGCTAACATGCTTATACTTTTTTTCCCCAGGTGTACATTTGCGGTGGTTTCGACAGTTATGAACCTTTGTCAACTGCTGAGTGCTACTACCCTCACACCGACCAGTGGACGCTGATCGCCCCCATGGAAGTGGGGTACAACAGGATACGGGCCGTCGCCTACAGGGATCAGATCTATGTGGTAAGCAGATGTCATTCATCATCACACTCTGACACAGACTGATGGACTGAAATCCAACATGGTGGTGTACCAGGTGCAGGTTAACGCCGTGGAGTATTTTTCCGTTGTGGTGTTACTTCTTTTTGTCAAGTAAAAGATTTGAAATGTTCCTCCTCCAGGTTGGCGGCAGCAGAGGCAGCTGGTTTACCTACAGAGTCCTGGTGTACGACCCAAGATCAAACCAGTGGAACATGGTGAACCCCATGAATAACGAGCGCAGCAGCTGCGGCATCGCCATGTTGGAGGACCAGCTGTACGTGGCTGGAGGGTTCAACCATCGTGGCACCATCTGTAAGGTGGAGCGCTACGATGGAAACACCAACAGGTGGTACGACGTCCAGGACATGGAGATGCCCCGCGTGTGGTGGAGAGACGCTACGCTGCTTCTTGTTTTTAATAATAATATATATATAATATATAATATATATATATACAAATGAAATATGAATATTGTCTTACAAAATCAATTTATTATTAAAGAAATGCATTTATAAATCCATGAAACATGAGTGTCTCTTAATAATAATCAGTTTGGTGACACTTTGTAAGCTTTTTGTTTAAAACACTGTGCCCAAGCCCCTGACCTCTGACCTCTGACCTCTCTGTGAAGGTAAAACTTCTTTCAGAGGACAAAATAATGAGTGGAAAGTGTCGCCACGAAACTCTGACCTGTGAGCTGTTCAACCACACGTGTTGCTGCGACATCAGCGTGTTTGATTTCTGAACTGTGCTGCAGCCAAAATGATCAGGAGCGATGTCGGGTATGTTTGGTCGGGGGGATCGGTACCAAACGTGTCCATACTATCGATCCAAGTCTTCCTTTGAGTATCAATACTAGCGCCAATAGGATCAATACCAAAGAAGTGGATCCATCTCACGTGAGATCGTGTTCTGGACACACTCACTATTTTCTTCTCTGCTGCTTTTGTGTGCAGTGAAAATCCCGTTAGTTAACACAATAAGCTTTATTTAGCATTAAAAGCTAGTAAGTAATTAGCAGAACTGTATATGCTTAAAGTTCAGAGGTCGCTTATTAGTCATGCAAAGTCCCATGATACCTTGCATCAATTACAGGCGCCACTTCCGCTTAGTCTGAAAGATTTTTGGGAAATAAAAATAATAAAAACTCCATAAAATGTAGAAAATAACAAAACTGGTACCCCCTCGCTCCTTATAAGGACCTTCATTTTTCAGTTAAGTTGCAAATTCAGGGAGTCACCCTGTGTTTGGGGATAATGGATCAAATAGTTTATGGGGTTTTAATTTAAAGAAGTAAAAATTGACCAATGAACGAGGAAATAATTCAGTTACAGATAGAAAGGACTTGATAAGCTGGAGATGTTTTTGCACCACTGTGACTGTAGACAGGTAGACAGGTAAACAGGCAGACAGGTATACAGGCAGACAGGCAGACAGGTAGAGCATCTCACCCCCATGATCTTGGTGCTGCAGCGGGCGCAGGTCGGAGCGAAGAACTCCTCGTAGCAGTTCTCACAGTAGACGCTGTTCTGCTCCTCCACGAAGCTGACGTCAGCCAGGGACATGTGGCAGTAGTGGCAGTTAAACTCCTCGGGGTGCCAGGACCGGCCCAGGGCCACCAGGAAGGGGCCCCTGGAAACAACAACAAAAACCGGTTCTCATGTTCGGTCTGATTCAGGTGGCATGTTTGTATGATTTTTAACAGGTCTGCTGTCTCCTTGTCTCGTCTCTTTTAATGTCCAAAATAAATGAAATGATACTGTTGATGACTGTGATGCTGGTATGAGACGCTGACAGTCGCCATGGTAATAAAGTGACACATATTCAGTTCATATATTCATATATTATAAATTAAACTAGCAGAATAATAATATATATGCATATATATGATCACAAACAGCAGTTACTGTATACAGAGAAGCAGCAGGTGTGAATCACCTGATGATGCTGTTGCAGGACCCACACAGAGGCGTACGGCTGCTGGCGGCGAACCTCTCCGCCCTTTGAGCCACGCCCCTCGCCACAGGAGAGAAAGGGGCGGGGATTTGTGTGATGGGGGCGGGGCTGGGAGTTGCAGGTGCGGCCGAGGAGGGGTTGGGGATGTATGCTGGTGGAGGAGGGGCGGCCTGGGGCAGCGGCTGCACCTTTATGGTGGTGGTGGTCATCTTACTGGGGTCGAACTTATCGGCGAAGTTGGTGTCGGACACCCAGGGGGGTCTGTTAGAGGAGGCGGGACCAGCTGGAGCCGGGGCCGGGGCCGCAGCTGGAGGGCGGGGCTGAGGCGGGACTGGAGCAGGACCAGGTGCTGGAGCTGGGGCTGCAGGAGAGGAAAACAAAAAGCTTCCAGTGGATCAGGAGGAGAAATCACTTCTCTTACAACAGTAAATGTGTGTTTGCAGGTGTTCTCACCTGGCTGGGAGGGGTAGATGCAGGCGGTGCTGACCACCTTGGGAGGGGCGGAGCCAAGAGGGATCTGAATGGAGCTCTGCTGAGTGGGCGGGGCCTGTTGCGAGGGGGGCTGCTGGTACTGCTGCTGGACTGGCTGGTAATGCTGCGGGACTGGCTGGTAATGCTGCGGGATTGGCTGGTACTGCTGCGGGATTGGCTGGTACTGCTGCGGGGGCGGGGCTTGTGGCACCTGATACATGGCAGGAGGCTGACCGTACTGGCTGGAGGGGGATGAAAAGATGGTGACTCATCACTGCTTCAAAGCTGCACGCAGCGACAATGAAAAGGTGATCTGATCCGGGACACACACGTCCAGCCGTCCACTGCCTTCCTGTCAAACTGAATCTTCTAACGCTTTTATTTTATATGTGAAACTTTTATATGCAACTTGGTCTTTGTAATTGTGTTTCACCCCCAGCCACGGACGGACCGCTGAGCTTGCCGACTGGCCACAGAGCCTCTATTTTAAGTGACTGTTGGAAAGTTAATCTAACAACTACGAAGAGACAAAAACAGAGAAAAGAGACGCAAAACAGTACTGGACCCAGGGGGACACAAAATACGTCTCTCTGCTGCCCCAAAACGGCCAAAAAGCCCTAAAATATAACAACAAAGTGTGTCTCACTCAACAAAACAAAAAACAAGCACATAACAAGCCCATTTAGCAGACGTCCTGCGAGGCCCAGATGTCGGACTTTCCCACCGGCACGTGAACTCAACAGCTGTCTGACTACAAACTCCAAATCCTCCAGCAGCAGAACTCTCCGAACCAAACTCACACAAACACAACAGTCAGTCGAACTACAGAGAGTCAAGAGGGTCAAACTGGAGGAGCAAACTGACACTCACTTCAATCCTTGTTTAAATACTGTGAATGACGGTTTTGTCTCTTTTATTTAAATGTCCTAAAGATGTTTGCTGAACAGCTTCTGCTCCTCTTTTCTTTCAAACTTATTTTTGTTTTATTATAACCGTCAACGTGACACAGAAACACTTTTGAGTTGTCGTCCCTTTCGTTGAAGCTGGTTTCTCTCTGCAGCTCGTACCAATGGAATAAAAACCTCCACAGCTGATTGGTTACCTGTGAGGGGCGGGGTCCAGAGGCTGTGAGGCGGCGGGGGCGGAGCTGGCAGAAGCTGGAGCATGCTCAGTAGGGCTACAGCACAGGAAGTGGTTAGGAGCAACAGTGAGAGAGAGACAGAGACATTCTGGGCTGGAATCATAAAATATTATTATATTTACACATGCAGTCCTCACCAGGCTGCATGCACATACACTACACATACATATGTACTGTACTGTATATATACATATATACATATATGTATATATGTATATATATACAGTATATATATACTGTATATATATATATCAGATTAGTTAGAAATGATCATCAAGCTTGTTATTGGTCTCATGCACAAATCAAATTGCTCGATATTGCTCAGGTTGACGTTTTATTTTTTGTCCAAAATGAGGTTTAATTTGCAAAAACAAACAGAAAAACTGTCCCTAATGTCGTCAAGTGAGTTTGGTTTTTTATTGAACCCTAAAAGAAATTAATCGAGCTGCATTTTTTATCTTGAAAAGTGTCACTTTACTTTATTCCAGTGCAGCGAATTGCCTTTTTCTTTCTAGAACTTTCTTAAAGTTACAGTATCGGCTCCGTCTCCTAGAAATAAATCGTTTTCAGAGGAAACGTTTCTTTGAGTGAATGAAGCACCAGAGACCGGAGTCCTGCACGAGGTTCAGACGACAGGAGCACTTTGGTTAATGTTGATAATGTCTCGTACTTCACGTCACTGTGGAGGTTTTCCGTACGAAATCAGAACACCGACACCGAGCGTCTAAACATCACCAGGAAACAGCTGAATGATGCTGCGGTATCTGTGAGCCGATAATCTGCTGTCAGATTTAATATTTTGGTGGAAAACAGATTAAATATGTTGTCAGAGAACATGACATAAACATGTTTACAACTCGCCAGATACGTAAAGTAGCAGCACTTCCTAACAGAAAGCGTGATCCGATCTGCATCACGAAGAAGAACTCAGATGATTTAAACCAAAGTAAAAGTAAAACACCACAGTGTCAAAATACTCTTCTACAAGTCAAAGTCCTGCATTTAAAATCCTACTTAAGTACAAAAGTATAAAGAATGGCTCATTTCAGAATAATATACATGATAATAATATATATTGATATTATTATCCCGTTCTTGAATCTTTACACTGGCTTCCAGTTAATCTCATCTCTGAGGTGCTTGAAGGATATAAACCCAGCAGGGCCCTCAGGTCTTCAGGAAGCAGCTGGTTGAACCTTTCAGCTGCGACGCTGCTCACAGATGGAACTTTAACTTTAGCCGCTTTCAGATCTGAATTAAAAACCCTGTTGTTCTCCTGAGCCTCTGACTGACTGCTCTCTCTAATGCACTTTTATTTCCTTTGTTGCAACTTACATCCTGTTACTGCGCTGTAACCGCATTTTATTTAATTTGATCTCAAAGTTTTATCTTAATTGATTTTATTCCTGTTGTTTTGAATGATTCTAATGCTTTGTGTTTGAATGTGCTGTTTTAGTAACGCTGCCGGACACATTTTAATCTGTTGCTGCGAGACAAAAAGGAAAAACCACAGTCTCTTATTGGCGGATAAAAGCTCGACCTCTGCTCCTATTGATCCACGATGAGTCACTGCACGGCGCATACAGACTGACGGGGGGAGGGTGGGGTGGGGTTTATCTGGTTGTATTTCAGTCCAAACAGGCGGCTGCATAATGGAGAGATGATTAAATCAGTGTGCGGAGCAGAGAAAGCTCCATCCATCAGCGCCGAGACGGGAGGATAGAAGATGGAGGGAGGAGGGAGGATGTTACAGTTCACTGTTCAGATATTAAGTGACGTCCCTCGGGTTTAAATCAATCAGAAATCAATCAGAAGAGCGATGGTGGTTTCGCCTTTATGTCAGCGGTGGAAGAAGTACTCAGATTACTTTAGTGCAGGTAGTAATACCACAGGGTAGAAATACTCTGTTACCTACCTGAGTATTATTCTAAAAGTAAAAGTACTACAGAACTACTAAATTATTTTCTTGTGCAACAAGATAAAAACACTAATATTGCATTGTGACGTTAGCGTGTTATTGTTCCTGATGAGGTCAGATATAAGCAGCTGTTTGACGTAGCTGTTGAGGTGGAGATCATTCACACCACTTTATAAAGTGCTTGGCGGCTGCTTCATCTCAAGGTAAGACGGAGCGAGAGGAGGAAGAGTTCACCTGTTAGCCGGGTGGGAACTCTCACGTTAGCTTACGGAGGCTCAGCGCAGAGTGGGTGGAGCTTCAGGCCTGAGGGGTTTATGGGCGGGGTGAGTGAGAACAGGTGAGGGGCGGGGCAGAGTGTACAGGTGAGGAGCCGGGGGAGCTCTGCTGCCTACCTGCTCCTCCTCCTCAGCGCCTCCTGCTCCTCCTCCTCCCCTGGTACTGAAACAGACAGAAAACAGAGAGTTAGCGTTAGCGTTAGCGTCCTCTCAGCGAGTTCAGGTATCTGTGAGGCAGGTCGGACTTTTTACGCTAAACAGAATGAAACAGAACAACAACATCAGGACAAGAAACTTACAGGTCTCGGTTCCGGTCATGTGGGCCAGGACCCGGAAGGACTTGGACTGCATGTTGGCGCTGCGGCGGCCCCATTCGCCCAGGTCCGGGTCCTTCTCAGCACTCTGGACGGCCTGATAGACCGGGGAGGCGCTGTCTACAAGACGGTCTTTAAATTGGAGAGTACTGCAACCACAGACAGAGGGCACCACCCCACCCCCACCCCACCCCCACCCCCGAAACCAAACCAGGTCAACACCAAGACCCTAAAGCTTCAGTGGAATTTTAGGAACTTTAAGTGTGTTTTGGTTGAAGAGGGTAAAGTTTTTGGCTGAAACCTGGAGCGCTAAAATGTTTTCATGGGTTCCAAAAAGCACACAAGCAACACGACCAAAAGAAAGACAAAAGAAAAAGAAAGCAGGATCGAGCCGGTGCGGATTTGATTTAGCGTGACATGAAATGGAAATAAAGACGGAGACAGTGAACAGGTAGCAGTGAAGCTCAGTAAAAGACTGAAAACTCCTCCTACATGTACGTTTGTTAGACACAGAGTGAAACCACCAAAAGAAGAAGAAACGGGCTCAGAGCATCCAGTCCAGGACCAGAAACACCAGTTTAACTCTGGAGACTCTTTGTCCTTCAGTCTCTTTCAGGTTTGTTCATTTTGTCGACTACCCAGCGTTACTTTCTGGTCTGTTTGGTTTCGTATTGTGACGCTGTTTGTCAGTTTGCTGAGCGGGAGGACGACTGTAACGATGAACGTGAATGTGAAGATGTTTAGGAGCAATATCAAGAGCGATTTTTCATGCACACACACACACACACACATCTCCAAATGCAGATTTCCAGCAGGATGGATAACTGACTAACTGTTAGTAAATGAATCTCTGCAGCTGCTCAGGAAGAAAAACTGCAAATAAACTGAAGCAGATGAAGGGGCAGTAAACACTGAACACACATCAGGAGCAGCTCACACAAACAAACTCCAGAGTTCAGAGACCTTCATCTGATTTCTAACCTTCACAAGTCACAAAGTCTCGACTTTAAAGAGACAAACTCCAAAAAACTGAACTAATGTGGGCTAATACGACGAAGGCTGAACGTAAAGGGAGGAAGAGGAGGAGAGGACGGGCCGAGGACAGGAGAGCGTTTGGGATTAACTAGGAGGAAGAGGAAGAGGAGGGAAAATAAGAAGGAAGGAGGGAGAGTCTCCCTGAGAGGAGGAAGATGAGAATCAGGCACGAGTCCTTTAAAACTTAATATTTCTTTAAATCAGCTGTAATGATTCTCAGTATTTGGTTCAAATGTTTCTCGCTAAACGTATCTGCTGTTAGAAAACTGCGTGTATGTGAACGTAAGAGGAAGAGGAAGAGGAGGAGGAGAAAGTAGGAGAGAAGATATAGGAAGAAGGACGGTGCACTGGTGAGGAAGAGGAGGGAGAGGAGTACATGGCAAAGAGGACAAAAAGGAGGTTGGGGAGGAGGAGGGAGGTGAGGAAGAGGACGTGGTGGGGGTGTTCTTACCCAGCGTCGTGCCCCTTCCCCTGCGTCTGTCCCGCAATGGCGTCCATGATGGCGTCCTGCGAGTACATGCTGATGGGCGTGTTGTACTGGGCGTGGATGATGGTGGCCTTGCCGCCGGGGCCCTTCACCTCTATGGGCTTATGGGTGGAGAGGGCGGTGTCCAGGGCGCCGGGGGTGAAGCCGGCGCTGTTGGTGGGAGGGGCGGCGTGGCAGCAGACGAAGAGGAAGAGAGAGAGAGGAAGGCGAGGTGGGGACACGAAGAGGAAAAGGTGGAGGGAAGGGTGTGAGGGCGGGAAACGACGTAGCTGACGAGGTTCGTGTTAAAAAGCAGAAACGTCCGGTCATGCTCACAGCAAACACACGATATCCTGCGCCTCATAGTTACTAATAAACTAACTACTGACAGTTTACACCAATAAAAGATACGTTTAGTAAACACATACAAAAAAATACACTTATCTCGTGCTCACGAATGAATCAAAACGTGGGAATGAATTGTGTCTCGTGCGCACGCCATAGCATCGAGCGCTCGATGTAGTAAAACGTGGCCTCCATATATTTACTCTTTCTCTCTATGGCCACTCCGGGCCTCCGTAACTTAGTTCTCGTCAGGGAGGTTAATAATTTAGGGTTTTGTCCACGAGCCCGGGTCGGCCTGCTTCAGCTGAGATCTGTCACCTAGAAATGACGTTTAGTTAAAGCCAATCTGCATCTGCAAATACATTTTTGTTATCCAATCTTTCAACACAATATCTGCCCGCAGTGACCACAGCGTCGTTACACTTTATTATGCCGACGGCTTTCAGTTCACGTTGGAGAAAGATCCTGGTCTGGTCCAAGACATTATTAACATTTAACTGAACCCACCATCTTAGGTTCAGGCCAGGTATCTGGGAAACTCTTTAGTGATATATAGAGAATCATTTCTAGGAGACAGTGTTGTTAAATAAAATGAGACGCCTGCTACTGATTGTGGGAAGCGTTTATGAGCTGACTGATCGGGTATTTGTTGAATCAGGGACAAGTTGAGCCTGTAGAGTATCTGCAGGCAGGCGTCCTGCAGCAGGGTGCAGTGGAGGCTCTTCTCTCCGCACTGGACTCAGGTTACAGCAGGTTTAAACAGCACACGCGCCAACAACAGCAGCTCGATCCAAATGAAGCTGCCGAAGCCAGAAATCCAATCCAGATAAAGTTTTTATTTTAAACGCCATCTTGTGTTTCTTTCAACAGCTTAACTTTTTTGCTTTTGTGGTTTCTGAGTCAAATAAATCTTTAAATATTTATTCCGTTAGAGTTTTAGAAAGCAGATTAATTTGCCTTCTGTCTTTCATCATGTCTGTGGCAAACAATAAGTCCTTTACAGCTGCAGAACAACAAGAAGCAGGAAAAAAACTACCAAAGCAACGAAACACAGCAGGACCGAAACATTCAGTTAGAGATGACACATCTGATCGTAGTCACCGATCAATCCTCAACGTGTCACTGTGACCTTTACTCACAATCACCTTTAGCATTTTGTTTCTGTGTTTTTATAATATACTAACGTGTCTAAGGATGCATGCAGAGCCGACCAACACACCACAAACACCAGAGGAGATTTCGACAGCCAATTAACTCGCCGCTGCTTCATTAGCTGGAAGCTCATTCGTCAACGACGACGGCACATTCACTCGCCAACAACACACACAATTTAAAAAAATCTGACTTGACTCTGGTAGAAAACCGTCTGTGTGTGTTTTAACGTACAGAGAGATCTCAGAGGAGCACTGCAAAGTTAATCAGCAGGCTTTTATTCTGAAAGTTAACCTGCAAATTGATCTGATATTTCCTGATTTGGATGGAAATACATTGGATTTATTTTAGATTTAGATCAATTTATAGAAACACAAACAGAGGCAGAACTATTTCCACCATGGTTTTATTGACTTATGGTAGTTTTGCCCAGATATCTATTATTGGACAATGATGTATTGATGATTAACGCAGGCTACAGGCAGCACTTCATCCCAACAGGGAACAGCACGACTCCCACGGTACCAAACCATGCCTTCAAAGGACCAAACAACAGGGCAAACACACAACCGCAGGAGAGGATACTAACTTGGGAGCAGCGGGGGAGAAAATCTTGTTGACCGACAGCAAGGAGACGAAAACAGAGAGAGGAGAGAAGATAAAGTCATTAGAAAACACATTCACAGCTTGTTTACGAGGTCCTTCGGCTGAAGGGCGGCGGGAGGGAGAGCTGTAACAGCAGAGGGAAGAGATGAAGGTCAGAGGTCAAAGGTCAGCCCAGCATCCTTCCACAGCCCTAGAGCCTGCAGAGCTATGAGATGCTGAAGGGAAACGTCTTCTAGGGAGTCCGCTTCCAGACCTGGAAGATTACCCATAGTTCATAGCAACATGGATGTGACGATGTAAACAAAGTCACATCTTCTCCAGTCTTCTCCCTGCACACTTTATACTATTTGTAACATGCGTGCCTTTAATTTTGTCTGACCGGGCCATAAAACAGTTAGATCGCCTCATCACCTGTCCCCCCTTTGGGCAAATCAATACGCGCCATAGGCTGCCTCATTGGTTACAGGGAAGCCACGCCTCCTAATGCATGCAAGCCTATGGAGGCAGGAGGTCTGTCCACAGTTAAAATTAAAAGCTACACTGGTTTGTGTTTGCAGTGTTTGCACCAACTTTTCTCTTAGATGAGAAGATCGATTCCACTCTCACGTCTGTAGCCGCTTAGCTTAGCTTAGCATGAAGACTGGAAACAGGGGGAAACAGCTAGCCTGGCTCTGTCCAAAGGTGACACCTCTAAAGCGCCCTGATTAACATGTTGTACCCGGTTTACGGGGGTCACTATGTGCAGGACTATTTCTTGACCAGTAACTTCCTGGAGGATTCAACCAGTTTTGTCACCATTTGACAGAGTTTCCAGTGTTTATGCTAAGCTAAGCTAATAACTCTCAGTCAGTGTCGAACTATTGTTTTAATATCATGTCATATAGAGTCGTCCACCGTGCCGGCTCACCAAACATACTGTCTTAGAGACAAAGTTGTGTTGACTTGTGTGTTTAGGAACAGACTGTGTGTGTGTGTGTGTGTGTCCAGAAGGTTCCCTGACCTTTACCAGCAGCCAGAGGAGCCGACAGGTGTTCAGGCCTCTTCAGTGACACAGTAACCGAATCACACTGAGAGCTGAGGAAACACCACAGGCATGCTGGGTAACCGTGTGTGTGCGTGCGTGGCTATGATTATGAATCGCTACGGCAACAGTCACACACTTCCCTCCCATCACAGCTTTGCAATGCTGTGACTGCTGAAGTGGAAGTGTGTGTTTTGATCTGTTACAGGATTTTACTGCAGTTAAAGTACGATGAAAATATACTCACCAAAGTAAAAGATGCAGAATAAAACATGATATTACTGGATTATAATTACTGATGCATTCATGTGTTCATCACTTTAATGCTCTAATGTTAAACTCTAATGTTAAAGCTGGAGCTCCTGTTAATCACTTTATATTCTGCTGGGTAGTTTGTAAAAAGGGATCAATAAAGTTTTATCTTAATCAATAATATATGATAATCTATTTGTTGATTATATTGTGTATTATTGTTTAGTTCATAGATCTGATCCAGACACTGAATGTTCTGATGAGCCCACGTTTCTCCTTCTTCCTCGTGGTGAAACGTCAGCAGAGCAGAGCGGCGGTTTAGAGGACAGAAGTCCAGTTATTGATCTGAAATCAGAGCCAAATATTTCTCTGTGCTCTGCTGACGCGTTGGACAACGTGGCAAGATGACGTTGCTTAGAGACTCTCAGAGGCGGAGCTGCTGCAGAGGGACAGTAGATGTTTGTCTGAGCGCTAACGGGCAGCCGGACAGAACAAGCTGTGGTTAAAATATAAATAATCACCAACATTTTACTTTAGTTCATTCATCAATAATCTGTGAGGTCAGGTTGACTAACTACCCAAACAAGCTTTAAGCTGCAATGATCTGTTTGAATTAGCTAGCTAACTATCATTAGGCTATTTAGCAGAGCGCTAGGCTTCATAGCTAGCCTGAACCCTGAATGCACCACTGAGCTGAACGAACGGTGATGCGTTCACTTACTGTTATACGTACTGAAGTGCATTTGAATGGTGATGCGTTCAAGTAGCTTAGCAAGAAGTGCACGAACTACAAGTCATCACTGGACCTTTGAACCGACAGCTCTGCCTCTGAGAAACCGTTTTGAAACTCCTGCCATGTTTCGTCCTCCTTCATCATTAAAGCGCCTCGTCGGGCCTCTTGGTCTCTACGTACCCCGCAGGCCGGCCCGCCCGAACGGCTGCCATCTCCCTCAGAGTCTCCTCTGAGTACAGGCCGATCGGCGAGTTATACTGCTTCCTCTGAGCCGCTCTGCCCCCGGGAGAGTCTGCCTCTACAGGCCCAGAGGAGGCACTGCAGGCCGACAGGCGGCCGTTCACCTGCACTGACTGAGGCTTCAGATGGAGGGGGGGGGGAGGGGGGCAGAAAACAATCAATATCTGATCAATATGTTTTATAGACAAGTTCTAATGTAAATGTTGTAAAAAGGTGTTATTAATATCTTTAAAAATCTTTAAAAAGTACTCGTGTATTTCAAAAATATTTAAACATTACAAATATAAAATCAAGTTATTTTTATCAGTGTCTCCGCTACATTTGTCTGCACGATATAAATTAAGTTTTATTTTTGCAATTGTAACCATATTTATACACATTATTGTTGTCATTATCTTATCAATATCTCACCAGCTGATACATGACGACCTGAAAGATTAATTTAATTCAAAAATAAACAAACTCTGTATATCTCTGTATGTCGGGTGAAAGACTCACATATGCAAAACATCATCTTTCCAGGGATTAAACTGATTGATATTGATCATTTTACTCTGACAAGCATCAGTCAGTCACTTTTGCTCTGTACTTCTTCCTGCGGCCACCAGGAGGCGGCAGCTCGTTACGTTCAACCAGTCACAGTCCCCTCAGTGTGTGTGTGTGTGCGTGTGTGTGTGTGTGTGTGTGTGTGTGTGTTTTGGCCGGTCTGAGAAAATAAACTGGATGCATATTAATCGTAGTAGCACCTAAAAAGCACAGCAGCCTTGATGCAACTCCATAATTAGCTGCCTTAGAAGCAAAATACTAATTTATATGAAACGTTGAGGAGTTGAGTATGGAGTCACAGGAGTGCCATAAAAAAAGAATAAATCTGGGAAAGAATACGACAATAAATGTGGAAATATAAAGACAAATTATTGTTTTCCCCTTTTGCTTTTCCTTTATTGCGTTTGCTTTTAAGGGAAAAGCAAAAAGCAAAAGGAAAAATAATTATTTGCATTTATATATCCACATTTATTAATTCTTTGATTTATGAGCAGGCAGTCGAGCACCGTGATGTTTTAACATTTGAATGTGTCTGAGCGCTTCTGCAGATCTGTCCATTAATCTGGTCTCTCGGTTTAGAGAGGATCACATGACCCTCTGGAGGCGCCGTACTTTTGTTTCTGTGATTTCAGGATGAACGTTTGGATGCTGTACTATTGCGATCGATAACAGCCGATTGGTTTCATCTCAGTATCCGTGCAGCAGTTCGCAGTGGCAGAAATGCATTATGGGTTAAGTTACCTGCTGGTGAGGGATCATGGGAATAGCGGCGTCGATCCTCGGCGTCGGCATCAGAACGGGACGCTTCGCCCTGCAGGAAGAACAACAACACAACAGACTTCTGATGAACTTTCACTTCATGTTTTCTTCAGTTCAAGATGAGATAATTAGAATAATAATTTCCAACTTTAATCTTATTGGAATAAAAATAATGAAAATTCATGACAAATTAATTTAAATTAAATTATATTAATTCAACATAAATTCATTAAATTATTTTGTCAACAGATGAATTGTTCCGTAGCAAAAAGAATAAATACTGAAATCATGAGTCCAAACCTGCAGCTAATGATTCTTTTCATTTTCTCCATTAATGCATTAATCCATTGATTAATTGATTGATTGATTGACTGATTGATCACAATGAGTCAGAGCCCAAAGTGACTCCTTCACAGCCAACAGTCCAAAGCTCAATATTATTAACATCATTAACATTATTAACATCATTCAGAGGAAAAGCAGCAAATCTTCACGTCTGAGGAGCAAAAATCACTTCAACCGTTCACTTTCTGTCAGTCAGCTGATTGATCAATGGACTGATCGATCAGCTGTTCTTCATTTAGAACTAAACACCAGATTCTATAAAGTCTTCATGTGTTTTTGTGTAAAAATCTGAATCAGTAAACTAAAGCTGTCAGATAAATGTAGAGCAGTAAAAAGTTCAATATTCCCTCTGAGATGCAGCGCAGAACACGTAGAAATACTCGAGTAAAGTACAAGTACCTCAAATGTGTACTTAAGTACAGTACTTTGAGTAAATGTACTTAGTTATATTAGTTATAACAGCAGCCGAACAATGTGACGGAGGTCAGAGGTCACTGTGAGCTTTACGGTCAAGAAATAATAGAGAGAGTAAATGTAACTTGCCAATGACAGTCGAATAAACTCGATAAAATCACAGCGGAAGAAAAGGTTGAAAGTAGGGCACAAAACTTTACTCGTACCAGAATACAGAATCTAGCAGATCTTTTTTAAAGATAAGATCATCTGAGAGCAGCGATGATGAACAGAAAGTCATGATGATGACAGAAAACACAAGACCACAAACAGCATATTTGTTGTTTATTACAGCAGGAGAGTCAAAGGGAGTGCTGCTTCCTGAAGAGAATATGTAGCCCGATGAAACGTCGTTGTTAGCTTTTTACTTCTGGAGATTTCAATTACGCTTCAAACATCATAAAAGTGGTGTTTATTTGTGAAGAGGTATCATAACCAGAGCTTATTTTCCACAATAATCCAATCTTTCAAATTCCACACCTAAAGTTTGTAACGCAGTTCTGTTCACATGATGAACCATCACTAGTAAACTGATCGTTATGTGTATAACCCTTTGCAGTGACCCTTTAGCTGTTAGTGGTGGCAGATTAGAGAACGCTAACGTATACCTGTGACTTGTGAGGCAGATCAGAAATGCTCATCTGGGCTGTTGTTGAAGGTTTAGTTTGGAGGACTCGTTTAGTTGTTACGGCCGTTTGTGCTGCGCGTGGGAGGAAACAAAACCTGCTACCCTGAAATGGAAAGTGAAGACTTCTGCACGTTGTGTTCTGTTCTGTTACGTTGTGTTTTCTTCTGCGGCCCGTTTCATCAGAGGAGGCAGAGCGAAGGGTCAGCGGAGGTCAAACAGCTCCTACTATATTTGCTGCTCTGTGTGGACCAGCATTCATTTCCTCACTGAACTTATCATATCTCCTCTCCTCTGTCTTATTTTAGTCCTGTGTGACACCAACGCAGCCCAACGTCAACATCTATATTTATTATTTTTAACCCTGAGTAGTGCCTGCAGGTCCTCCCTTCACAGACAGGGAAAAGAGGTGACGCTCAGTAATTTTCCTCCTTACTTGGTCATGGTGAGTGCCAGGTTGTAGTTGGCCATCTTGATCTTATTCTGGGCCTCCAGGTGAGTCATCCCCTCGGTGCTGACGCCGTCAATGGCGACGATGACATCACCCTGAACCAGGTTACCCTGTGCCGCCTTGCTGCCAGGAGTGATCTGTCCAAACACAGAGAGACATTTAGATCTTACTTTTGACACGTAAACGATCAGATCTGGAACAGTTTGGTTCTCTGGTTGGATTTTTATTGATTAATAACTGAAACAAACAAACCAAGAACAAAACTGCAAAAAAAACTGAAGAAGAGAAAAGTCAAAGAAAAAGTCACGAGTTGAGGTTTTCCTGCGTTCATGTCATCTTTCAGATGTGTGATAAATGTTTGCAGTAACACGCCACGGGTCGGTGCACACGTCAGTCTGCATCTTTCAATCACTTAGTCATGAAAAGCTGGACGGAAAAGGTTCACCGTCCTCCCCGAAACAATCAATCAAATGGGAAAAGTATTAATCAGTAAGTTAATGATTAATACGTCTGCATGCTAAAGTCCCCTTAATCTGAAAATCCACCTCAGGAGTTTTGTTGGTGTTTACCTGAGAGAGAACATGTGGAGGACGTGACGCTCCTTCACAACACACACAAATACAAAAAGGGTCGACTGTCATCAGAAACTCCGACGTCACTGTTCATTAAAAACTCAAACATTCAGACAATTAAAAGATTTAAAAATGGAGCCAAACATAAATGTTTACCTGAAAGCATCCAAAATGAGTCTAATGAAGGAAAAGCAATATGACTTAAAGACTTTATCTTTTTGTACACATTAGCATGAAAGTTTTGCAAGTATCCATATTACATTTAGATTTTGGCGCTCGATGGAAAGTCAGAGGATCACCAGAGTTATGACAGTTCATCCTGAGGGGAACATGAACGCTGAACCACATTTCATCACAATCCATCCAACAGTTGCTGAGATGTTTCACTCAAAACCACAAATGTGAACCTCATGGTGGCGCTAGAGGAAAATACCATGTCATGACTTCAGATGCCGGCAGGACGGACGGCTGCTGCATTTGACCTTGTGACCTTTCACTCGCAGGGCCGCAATGTCATCTCGAGGCCTCTGTGGCACCTCGAACACAACGACAGGTGTGTTAAACCCCGGACAGCTGTCCACACACCGCTAACCCCCCCGCTGAGCCACATTCACTCACTCTAATTACTCCACAAAATCCCTTCTCATCACTCTTCCATAACACCTCTATTTCCATCCACAGGAGTGAATGCTGTGACCTTTGACCTCTACACCTGGAGCAGAGCGTGGAGGAGGAGAAAGGTGAGGTGAAGAAGAAGGACAAGGCAGAGGACGAGATGGTGGTCAAAGAAGAGGTTAAGGAAGTGGAGATCTAGGTGGAGATGGAGGTCGGTAAAGAGGAGGTGTAGGGAGGAGAGATGAGGAGATGGAGGAACCGAAAGAGCAGGTGGAGGACAAGAAGTTGGAGGCGGAGATGTATCTTGTAGATACAGCGAAGACAGACCTAAAATCTTGTGAAATCAGAAAAGCTTTCGATACACACACGGAGTGTATGGACTGGACACGTCAGTGCTGCTTTATGAGAGACGTGAAGAAATGTGAATCTGTCCTTTCACCATCTGAACAGACGGCTGGGAAACAGGAGAAGCCTGCAGGATTAGCAGAAAACACACACAGTGTTAAATAGCAATGACATTTCCACTGACTGCGGGTTAATGTGTGTGAATGAAACAGCGCCCCCTGGAGACAAGCTGTTAGCTGCCACTGACAGGGACAGACAGTCCCAGTTCACACTCTGCTCAGCTTCCTGGTCCAGTTCCAGTAGGAAGAGTTCCTGCTGCGAGGACGGATCACAGAATAAAGGCTCAGAGCTCAGAGCTGCTTCTGGAAAACCTCAAACCATCTCTGTGTCGTTGATTTCAGATTTAAAACTAAATGCAGCCATTGTACAATCATCAGAAACATGAGGAAGATGAGAAAAACTGGTGATCAGAGAGAAAGCAGTGCACAGAGGTGCTGTGGCTTAGCTGGTCAAAG
>LKNJ01003574.1:0-42625 GCA_002120245.1 Maccullochella peelii
TTAAATCCTGCCTCCCTCTGTCTGCATTTGGGTCCTTCCCTCTCCACACCGCAATCCCTAACAAGCTCTGTCTTTGCTCCAGGTCTTAATCCTGACCTGAAGCCAGCTGTGCACCTGAGCTGAGGTGACTGACTGCACTTCAGGACCGTCTGAGGGAACACAAACACGGAGCTAAACTAAGCTGCTGCAGCACCCGCTGTGCTTAAAAATAGTAACTGTCACTCTTTTTGTAATTATCACTCTCTCCCTCCTGTTCTTTCTCTCTCTCCCTAATAAGGGGATTGTGGGGTTTTGGTTTTTTTTTTTGCATCTTGGAGGATGAGCTGTTTTTGCTCCTTGTCGTTCCAACTTTAAAAGCTTTTTGTGAGCCAAACTGAGCACTCTGTAAACACAGATACAGATATGGATGCCTCACAGCGGGGACACAGTTGACCCACAGTTCACCACATTCATCTTCAGTCTTAAAAAAAGATAATAAATGTATTTGTTGCCAATTGGCGTGGGAGTCAGCATACGAGTCCTCTGGGTGACCCTGGAAAATTAGAGGGTAATGGAGGGACGCAAAGGTCTCCAGACAAAACCACCCTGGGAGAAGACAGAGTACAAGTGTAGAGTGTACTGCAAAAAAATTCTGTCTCAACCTAGTTTGTATGTTTTTAATGCAGAGTCACAGAGACACATAACTTGACAAAAAGCCAACTGCATAGAAGCAAAAACCTAAGAGCTTACACTAGACAAAATGTTTTGTACCAGTGGATTGTTTGAAGTGTCAAACGACGTACCGCACAGAGACATAAAGTCCATAAGAAACACAGGCAACAGCTGGAAATAGGAAAAGAAAAAGGCACAGGTGCTGCAGGTTATTCGAGGGCATGTCTCCCTAATGGAATGGTCTCATTAAGTATGATTGATGAGTTAATGAGAGACCTACAGCTTCCTCACAGAAGACTGAGCAGGACAGGACAGGCCTGACGCCATCAAGTCTGACTCCTTTGTCAGACCTAAAGTCTCTCTTCAGTAAAGTCTGAGGACTCGATCGGCTGGTTTGAACTGAAGCAAAGTCTCACAGTCTCAGCAAAAAAAATACATATTTTAAAAAAGTTTTGCCATATACAGTAAAGTCTTATATTTAGGTTTTCCAGTAAGTCACAGTATGTGCTAATGAAGCTAGAGCCAACAGCTCGATTAGCTTAGTTTAGCTTTGCTTAGCACAAAGACTGGAAACAGGGTGAAACAGCTAGCCTGGCTCTGCCCAAAGGTAACAAAATCCACCTACTAGCACCTCTAAAGTTGACAAGTTGGTGGTTTTACGGGGGGTTAGGTCCTCCCTTGCTTCCAGTCTTTATGCTAAACTACGCTAAGCTAACGGGGCACCTGGCTGTAGCTTCATATTTAACGTACAGATACAAGAGTGGTATCAATCTTCTCATCTAACTCTCGGCAAGAAAACAAATGAGCTTGTTTACCAAAATGTCGAACGACGCCTTTAAAGCTGTTTCACTTAAGTCAGGATTTATACTTTTTGATATGTTTTGGAGAACTTATTTACCTCACCGACTGTGTCTTGTTCATTTTTTTTCAGCTTTTCAAAAATATTTCAGTAAACTGAAACTTAAGCTGTACCTCACTACAACTTTTCTTTATGTGAGCTCATCCATGTCACTCTTGCCCATCATTAAACATACTTATGAACTTGTGCTTAGAAGTCAGTGGTTTCATGGATTTACTTATCTATCATGTTATCAAAAGACCATTATTTCATGGACTGACACGAGAAACGATAGTGTATCTCTCCACTGTGATGGACCAAGATACCCGTGAGGCCTGGATTATTTCCATAAAACTTCCACTGAGATCAAGACGTCTATTTTACAGGAAACTTTTGTTTCCCATTTAGCAGCTGTTCCCCACCACCTTGACCTTTTCCCTATTGCTATAATGACACAAAATCCAAAATGTCACAGTCTGGTTTGTCTCATTAGCCAACCACAATGTATGTCTGCATTTGACTTTCCGTTTAACCAAAATGTCATTTACATTACTTCATGTTCTCATCCTCCTCTGGAAGTTATAGAGATTGTAAAGATTTCCAGACGTGGACTGTTGTGGGAGACAATCATCCCTTGTTCTGTACACGGACTCTCTGTCTATTATATTAGATTCATCTCATGTGGTTCAGCCACAAATTGCTGAAACACAGGGGAATGGATATAGAAGCTGTTTAACAATGTAAAATATAAAACTACGCATTCAGGATGGCGTGCTCCCTCTGTCACCGTGGCAATGTTCATGCTTCTCATCAATATCAAGCATGCTGATGAGAAGTCTGCTGACGTACTAACTGCTGAGCTGTGAGGTACAAGTGATGAGACGGACCACTTTAAGTTCACCTGACTGTGTGTCATCTGAATCACACTGAACACATTAGGCTTGAACAGATGCACCCTGTTTTCAATACACCACACATGTAACGCACACATAAGTGCACAGGCAGTGAAAGTTTGTTCATCAGCAATGTAAGTGCTACAATGTGTGTGCGTGAGTGAGAGATATGCAGAGAATGAGGGTTGTATGTGCGTGCGTGCGCCTCCTGCCCACAGAAAACAACATCTCATTCTGCCAATTGTGAGCCTTCATTTAAGTCCCAGAAACACACTCCTCCTCATCACTCTTCCTCAGGGAAATCCCATTATGCACAGGCCGATGAACTAAGCTTTCCTTTCGTAAACAACGCCACACCATTTTGACTGATTCAGTTTGAAAGCACTTGTAAATCTGCGTGAAAAGACGACAGCGTGTACAAAAAGTGGCAGAGGCCGCCACTGGCTCGACGCCATCTGCTTGGCACAGATACTCAGCACCCCAGTGGAACCTCGTCGCCGACACGAGTCCAAGGTCACCCGACACCAGTGAGATGACATAACTTAAGTTGTTGAGGTTAATTATAGCTGGTGTCATCAAAGTATTGCACTGATTGACATACATATATATATATAATATTTGTTTTATTACATTTATTGCACAAAAAACAGTAATCTAATGAAGGGCAATGTACAGGTTTTGTACATTTCGCAAGCTCAAAATCTTATTGGCCTTTATTGAGCTAATGCATTTTTACTGGTTCTCTTATTTCAAATGTATTGACGAGAGAAATATTTCCAGGGTGTTGTGGGATGGAGATTTTACTCCAATTCATCAGTGTCAGTCTGTAAAAGCTTCACTGAACCGTGTCTCACTCTGCCTAAAGGAGCTTCTAATGCACCTAAGAGATTTCACTGTTGTAATATGGGATTTAGGGAATAGTCTCAGTGCCCTATAATGGACTGAAAGGCTGATTCTGAGGCATTTTCATAAAAGTTGAAAAAAAGTAACATTTTTGTGGAATAACTGAACAGCTGGTAATTGTTAAAGTTTCCTGATTTTTGGTTAAATCAATCTAAAAATATTAGCTTCAGTCTTGGTTTTCTAATCCAAGACAGATTAATTTTTATCAGTGTCACTTTGAGATGACCAGCAAAAGCCCTTTTGATTGATGGATAACTTGATTTCAGTGAGGTTTGATCTTAGGTTTGACATCTCTGATGCTTAGCCAAGACTGTCACGAGTTTCAAATTACAGATTGGGCACAGTGATGTTGGATAATGAAGCCTAACATAAGCAATAAAAGATGATTTTGTTCTCGTTTCAAAACGACAAACATCAAATTCAAGCCATATCCAAAGTTTAAATGACGATTTTTGAATGGCAAGGTCACACACAGGTCTCTCTCTCTTTCTCTCTCTCTCTCTCTCTCTCTCTCTCTCTTTGTGCTGTTTAATGGTATGGTCTGGCGCTTTAATTCAATTTAGGTGACGATGCAGGAAGCCACTGGCCCCATTACAGAGCAATCCAAACACTGGGTCCTTTTATACTGGAGAGAGAGAGAGGTCACTCTGACACACTGAAGCTACAGGGGATTTGAGTAGCAACATGGCTGATACATGCTCATAACGTAAAGTGTTATGTTACTTGAAACACTCAAACACAAAGTCCAATGACACAACTTTAACAAAGAAAAAAATGTCGTCATCGATTTGCCAGTCACCTCACCTACATAGAATATTAACAGTGTTCGCCCCTTTTTTAAACTTAAAGCTGCAGCCATTGATATTTTTGACCACTTGGGGGCAGCACAACAAGCTATAAACACAACACTGACATATAATCACCATATAAAGCATAAACAGTTCCCTATTTGCACATCTAGCAGACACAGTGCAACATTCTGTGCATTCATTTGATGTTTTGTTTTTGCCCACCTGATGACATTCACTCTCCTTTTAGCTCTGTTTGTGGTCTCCGCCAAGTCATTTGATCCATTGTTTGTGTAAAAACTGTTGACTAGTGCAGCGTTCATTAAAGAATGTAATAAGTGGTTTAATGAATTACTGCCTTCAGGTTGTAATCATAGTGTTTTTAACGCTACTCCTAACCATGGCTGAAATAACAGGATTTCTTTCCAAGAGGCAGCTTAAGTTAAATTTGGGTCAAGTCATCACGTAGCAAACTTATAAATACTCCACATACATTTTCTTTTTGAATGCATGAGATTTGCTAAAGGGTTGTGGATCATTTAGAAAGAATTATCCTGACTTTAAAGTACTCTGGAGATGCCCATCCACTGGCTACATTTTTTTCCCATGCTACATTTAGGACCAGAGCATCTAGACTAACCACAATTGCATGCTGCCAAAAACGTCCTTTCATTTTGAGGAAGACAACAAAAGTTCCTGCTGCTAAAGGGCATGAGAGGACAGGACAGAGGAAGAAGGTAACGATGTCCCTTTATCACCAAAGAACCCTTTGGTGCAACAGGCCAGAACACGATGTTACAGGTGAAAAATTGATGACGACAATTAAAAGAGGCAGAGCCGAGACAGGCAGTGCTGCCATGAAGGTCTTGAGAGCCTAATGTCGCTGGAAGGAGGGGAGGAGTAATGAATGACAGGGCTTTTCACTGACTTTAAACAGACTGAGAGCTTTTTACTTAAGCAGCCTGAAGCACAGATACATTAGAAAGTTGCAGACGGAGAAGAAAGGGAAAGAGAGGAAAGTAAGAGGACAGAGGTTAAAGAATAATGGCATCATTCTTCCCATTGTTTCGTCTCTTGTAATAGGAAATACAACTTCCAAGCAGAATAGAAGGAGGTTATACATATATATATATACCGTCGAGATGTACTTGTGTGTGCAGGTCTTGCTTGCTTGCATGAAAAGCAATGAGACGCACAGAGAGAAACAGCATCAGGGCTGGAAGACGAGATGGGGCGAGGCGCAGGAGGGAGAGATAGCAGAGATGAAAAGTCATCTTCTCTTCCAACTGTGTGTTGCCTAAGCTCTCTGTGGGGAGTCAGTGGCACACAGTAAATGGGATCTTCAAAGGACGACCAAGAAGAGAGCGTCTTAGCCCCGCTTACAGAAATCAAAAGGCTTAGGCGAGCCTTACCCAGCAGGATAATGGAATATGGAATATCACACCCGGCTCAAGACAGTGTAAATGGCGGGGAAATCTGCTGGCAGCCTTGTTCTCGAATTATACACAGCCCTATACAGCATGCTCCTCTCTTCTTCTCCATTATCTAGAAGTCACCTTCTTTCCGCTCTCCCTCCCTAATTCTGTCATCGGTTTTCACTTTGCTTCACCTCTCAATCCTTCATTATCCCGAACGTCACAATATTTCCATTTTTTCACAGTCAAAGGTGAGCAGTCAGTGTAAATCTTACTGGGGAATTCATGCAAATATCTGCCCTTTGGAATGCTGGAAGATAAATAACCAGCCAGCAATCCGAGGTCAAGAAGATAACAGCACGATGGAGAGGGAGCAGGGGGGAGTGGGAAGGAATGAGATGAAGATAAAAGGTGGAGGAGGAGTGCCAGTTCGACAATATGTCCTGGTGTTTCAGTTTCAAGCTTGCAGTGACAATAGTTTATGACATGGATCATGAATATGCGAAGGTAATATGAAACATCAAATGAGTTTATAAAACCTCAAAAGGGCCCAGGAATGAGAGTATGACAGCGCAAAGAGAGTCTGTGTGTGTGTGTGTGTGTGTGTGTGTGTGTGCCTGGCTCCCTCTGCGCACCGCACTGACCACCTGTGGATGCAGTAAAGTGAGTTCATAGTGAGCTAATCTTACCCACTGCAGCCACTGTCCCAGTGCTCACGTCACCAGATGAATAGACATCTTTGTGACTTCGGAGCTCAGCTGGCAACATCTCAGCTCTGCGCGCCATATTGTGTCTTTTAACAGTTGGTGTGCAGACAAATGCATGCAGTCACTGATGACTAATGCTTGAACCGATGAATGGATAGTGCCAGGTGAACGAAAAGTTCAAATTAAAAAGTGCTAAAGCATCTGGTTTCATCTTTGTAGTGACCAATAAGAACATTTTCCCCGTTCTGAGAGAAGGCTTGAATATCTTTGGGTTTTGGACTGTTGGTTGGACAAAATGAACAATTTGAAGACGTCACCCTGAACTTTAGAAAAGCGTGATGGCCATTTTCTCATTTTCCGATATTTTATAGCCCAAATGATTAATTCAAAAAATAATCGGCATGAATAATCAATAATAATCGTTAGTTGCAACCCTAACAGTAACTCTTCTTCAGCGCCCCCTTCATGATGGAGACACACTGCTTGACTACAGAATGGACGTTAACAATGGAAGTTCACAACGTGTGTTAACATTATAATTATTGTTTTTTTTGTATCCCAGATTTGGACACATCAACATCCCGATGTAAAATGAGCTAGTCAGCGACTGAGCAAAAGCTGGTAGGGAAACGTGATGTGAAGAAACAAATACACCCATGGATGACCTTGACCAAAAATACAGAAAAAGCCAGGCATTCCATGTGTGACATCCAGTCGTTTCCCAGTCTGTTCAGTGTTTATGTTCCCCGATGTCAACAACCTCTCAGGTGTTGTGAAGGACACAGGCAGGGTTCCTGGTCTGGAACATGGCCAAAACCACAGACATGACACATAATTCAGGAGCATATAGTGAGGATCTGGTCAATGAATTCATCTCCTGCATGTTTCATTAGCCTGCTACTCCTAGAAGCTGGAGACACCATGTACTGTGTGGTTGCTGCATTTACTGTGGCTGTTTGCTATGTTATATTGGTATATAAATGAAGTCAACAACTTGAAGACAACTTTGAGGAGTATTGCATCAATACAGCTACACATAAACACATGTGCAATGACAATTCTTTGTAATACACTGCACTCTTTCCTTCTTTCTCCTGCTCAATCTGGTTTCATTTGGGGGTCTCGTGTAGCAGCTACAATCGCCTCAAAAAAACAGGAATCGAGCCTCATTTCAAGAAGAGAAGCTGTGTGTTTGCGTGCTGGATGGGTGCCCATGCGTAAGGAAATCGGCTGGAATGTGGGAATGCATTCACACCCCAAGTTTCTGAACAAACTCCCCAAGAATGAGGCGGCAATTGTAGGAGAACACAAGACGACAATCACACGCGCCCACATAGACATCGACCACCCTGAGAGAAAATTGAATCAAGATGTTTGTATACATGTTCATTATCTAGATTAGAACGAGCACAGTCCGTCTTTTTTGTACACACACACACACACACACAAACGCAAACGCCATCCTGATGTGTTGATAAGAGAAGTTCCTTAACTGCCCACTCTTGTTTTACTGACAGCCTCCTACCATTACTGACAGCCTCCTACCATTAACACACAGGGTTCAGCAGGGTCAGGGACCAATGTCGGCCATACTGGTGACACGCAAGATGCGCTGAAGGCTGAATTGAACAATCAAGGCAATTATAAGGGAACCTGTTTTGCAAAGTGCAGGCTACAACATGAAAAAGTTTGCATCCCTCTCATCTGAAAGTCTAACTGCAACAGAAAAACACTCCAACAATAAAAATGAAAGTCTGATCATTTCCGTTTGGTTCCAGCTAATGTCGGTCATATTTCATGCTGTCTAATGACACAAGCAGATAAATGCATCTGGTAACATTCTAAACTCCAACTAATGGCCATATAACCGTGACAGCCGTCTAAGCAGCACTATGGTCTATGGAAAGTTTGTGGTGGACAAATTGCTCCAACAGCATCTGTTCATCCGAAGTCTTTACACCACTGTTTATCACAAAGGTCTTTAAACAGATCAGCTTGAAGCAAACACACACACTTTTGGAGTTACAGTGGACATGTTTTAGCAAAATGTTGCCACACTGACTTAGCCTTTTGGATTTGGTACATTACTATTTGCCTAAAAGTACTTAGATAGAAAGCAGTAGACTGATTAAAGTGGAAATGAAACTTACATTTATCTATCAGAAATGGTTTCTTATGAGTGTATGCTGGTGACGCAGGTGACCGTCTTACAGTTACGGAGAATGCGCCAGAACAACAGTTACAAATGAAAGAGAAAGAAACCTTATCAGCATCTTTAAAAGCCTGCATGCTTGTTACTCATTAAAAGTACAGCCTAAGAAAATGATGCTGTGTGCTGAAAGATGCTAAAAAAGCTCCGTACAACTGAGGGGAGCTGCAGAGTCCAGTGATAACTCTCTGTGGGTTCGTCACAATGAGCGACCCCTTTCACATTACACATAGTAATTGGATCCATTGTTAATGTAAAAATATGGATTATTGCTGCTTTAAGGCTACATTCGACTTTGTGTCCACAAACTCAAAGTTCACTATTTAGTCAAAAATAATAATAAACAGGCAGAAAAGAGATGGGATGGAAACACCAGTAGAATAAAAATAGTCCTGTGTGAGGACAGAAACCATGAAACAGAAAGCAACACCTGAGAAACAGAAAATGTCAACAGCAGCTTTGTAAGACAAATCTCAGTGGCAGCCAGAGCATTATCTGACAATCAGTCTGTGAGCTTGTGTTAAACCTGTTTGTCTGGTGGTTTTTGTTGCTTCAGGGCCTGTTAACGGAGACAGTGATCAGCGTGGGACTGGCTAAACTCTGTTTTTCACTGCAGGTATAGTGGGCTGGCAATAACAACTTACACAATCATAAAATAATACCCACTCACTGGGAGTCATGGGATCACATACACTGTGGCAGTGAGGTGCATGGAGGTTTGGGGAAAAAAAAGGCAAATTCAGAGTCTGTCTTACTCATCTGTCAGCAGGAGAAACAAGTCACCGGAACCAAAACCACTCTTGCCCACACAAAACCCTCTTCTGCACACTTGCGCAATAAGCAGGAAGCCTTGAAGCTGACTAAGGTAAAGTCAGCATGGCAATATTGTCACTCTGCATCCAAAAAGCTTACTGTAGGAACTAATTCACCACCCACAGGCATACGCAGCCAACTACACAAGTCAGCTACAGATATGGATAAAATGCTACTTTTCCAACAGCCAGTCTTTCAAGAACAAGACTGTCAATGAATATTTATGACAACTGATATCTATGCATCCACTCCCAACATCCTGTATTCCTCTCACCTGTTTTCAGTTTGTCTTGACGTCCAAACAGCCAGAAGCCTTTAGGCTTTTCCCGGTTGGGGCTCGAGGACCGGGGTGCAGAGAAGTTTTTCTCTGTCTGCACCTTCTTCTTCTTCTGGACGCTGTTCCCCATTTTGGGGCAGTCCTGAAGCCCCTAAAGGGGCTCCATCATCTTGCCATCCTGTAACATTACATCTGTATTCCTTCTCACAGCTCCTCGCTCTCCAGCATGAAAACACACCCTGTGTCAAAGTCAATGACCTGTAATCCCTGTGGTCAGGCAGTTAATGCTGATTCAGTCCTGCTGACACACTCACACACAGTACGGTATAGTGAATGTGTGCAAAAGACCCACTGACACCAATTCCTGTGAAACAAACACGCTCCAGCTCTAATGCTATCACACACCCAGCTCCAGCATCCAAAAACACAACACAAACACTCAGATCAGTTCTATTCTCAGAGTCCTGCACATCCAGCTGCTGAAGCAACGGCAGCATCCAATACTGACAAGCTCACTACCAAGTGTGTGTGTGTGTGTGTGTGTGTGTGATTGTGGGTGTGCCAGTGCCCCTCCCACTCTCTGCCTCTGTGATCGCTGAGTTCCCAAGCCGAGCATTCACGCAGCTGAACGTTTTCAGTGTTGGAGAGGAGGTGAAAAACACAAACACACACATACACACACACACACACACACACACACACAGAAAGCTGCTGATGGGAACAGAGCAGTACATCAGTGGTGTTTATTTGTAGGAATGAGTACCAAAAAGAGAGAATAAACACTGGGGTAAAGGCAAAAGCAGAAACTAAAAACAGAGGAGGGATGCTCAATAATTCAAGTGATGTTCACAGGTGCAGCTCTCCTGTCTAGCACCTTTTGAAATTCCTCACAACACACACACGTATGGACGTACACGTGCACTCTGCGACATGCATGAAAAGTAGAAAGAGCAGGATATATATGCCAGTCAACCGGTCAGACAGATCAAAGCTTGTTTTGAGATGAGAGCATTCCAGCCATGCTTGGAGGAAATACAGATGTTGAGTCAGATGGGTGAGTTACAGAAACAGGGATGACAAGGGGGGGGAGATTCCAGGGCTTCTGTTTTACAGAGCACTGACACAGTAATGTGAGACCATATTCAGCAAACACGAGGACGCAAGATATAGACAATAAAGAGGGCAACACTGAGCAAAAGTGCCCTATGTTCTGTTTCCTTCTGCCTCCTCCCATTTCCCTCCATCCCTAAACATAATCATATATGACAGTGCTGAACAGTCCCTGAATACCATGATGACTTGGCAGGGTCTGTCCCGCAATGATGATGTCATGACCTTTGCTGTTACTAAATGCCCGTGACACCCGTCCCAGAGCTTGCAGATCAATCACCCAGAACGAGATCAAAGAGAGAGAGAGAGAGAGAGAGAGAGAGAGAGAGAGAGAGAGAGAGAGAGAGAGAGAGAGAGAGAGAGAGAAATATGGAAGAAGAAGAAATGACATGAACACCATCAGTTCATATCGCATGAAACTGAGATTCCTTGTAGGAACAAAAATGGAAGAAGGGAATGGGAGCTGTGATGATGAAGAACAAGAAAGTGAAACCATATAACACTCCTCATCATGGTCGCCCTGATCACATTTCTTCCCGCCCCTCCATCCCCCCACCCTTGTGGCAGAGCTGCTGGAAAATAAAAAGCCTCCAATAAAAAGCAGATTTACTGGCTTGGGGAAAGTCGTGAGGAAGGGGAGAGGTGCTGGACTGCTGGGCAAAGAATTTACAATCCCTCGTTCTTCTAGAGGAGGAATGGATGTGGCGTCTTCAAGAGCAGGAGGACTTTCTACCAAATACGAATATGAAAGCTTACAGTCAATGTGTATAAATGTTTCTGCGTGAGAGGAAGAGGAATGCAAGACTATGATCTCACTCAAGCTTCCCATTGCTGAGTGTAAAATGATCTGCAATAAAACGCTCACAGAGAGATGCTGCCTCTTAATGCAGCCCCACGAGAACCACACCCAGTACATTTGTGCTGGTAGAGTACTCTGAGCTCGCTATCTCATCCGTCATAGAGCTATGAGAGAGAGAGCACTTAGATAGTGTGCGTGTGCCTCTGTGTGTTTTGCTGGATGCTCTGTACCCTACCTTCACCTGCGAGCTGCAACACAACGTGCCAAACATGCCCCAGATACATTTAAATATGAGTCTGATCAAAGTACCTGTCACTGTCAAGAGATATTTTAGGATTTGACAGCAGCAGGGAACTCAGTCAGTGTGTGTAGGTACGCATGCATACATTAAAGGACATTTGTGTAGAGGAATGCCGTTGTCAGGGAATAGTCGTCAGGGAAAGTGGTTGTCAGGGTGACCACCACCAGGGGCCTAAAGACAGGATTAGGAAATCTACCTTTCTAAATGTGTCTGTGTGTACTTTTATTGTGGTGTGTACCCAAGACCAGGGAGGTCTGAGACCAGTGGCCTGAATTAGGACATTTGTTTAAAAAAAGGTCCAAATGAAATACTGGCAGTCATTACAGAGTGACCTACATCTACTCTCCTTGGTACAATTCTTTACAGTTTCATTTCCACATCCAATGAATCTGCCAACATCAGCCCAGCACTCCCATCTTGTGGCAAGGCACTGCTATCACAATAAAAGGGTAGTAAGGGCATACAGTGAAAGCACTCAAAATCATGGCCAGTCAATAACATCCCAGCCGCAGAGCCGCAGACCAGTTTCCAGATCAGACCAGAACAGTTTCCGCTATGGACCTGCAGCTCTAGTCTCCACAGCAGATGTAGAGATGCCAACGTGCGCCATCTACAGGCAAGGGAAGCAATGAGTGGTGCAACAAACTTTCTTTGTTGTAGCTGCTGTTTATGTGAGTGTGCATGTCTGTTTGAGGTATTAACTTGCAAAATGTAAAGAGTTCTGTTAACTGCAGCAGATTTTCTGCTGAATACTGGGAAAAGTACAAAGTTCACACTGCTCTAACTGTCACTGTGAGTCCTCTGTCCTGCGGGTAAGTCAAAAGTGTGAGGGAGGTAGGGGATCCTATCCAAATATAATTCGGACCCAAATATATTAAGAAGTTAAGAAAATTAAGAAAATGATTTATGTATATTGACTAAGTCCTCTTGAATGTCTTAACTACAGGCAGTCATTCCAGGCAATTTGCAAATTGTGGAATGCCTTCAGAAACCCCCTCCGTAGTCAGATTTGGGCGGGCTGTGTCCAAAAATGTCTGTAACTTTGAGAAACCGACAATCCAGCAGTCACACCCACTTCCGTCAGTGATTGGCCAGGTGTGTGGAGGTAAGAAAGTACCTATTTCTGAAGAATAGCACCTACTATTTCTTGGTTGACAACTAAGTGCAATAGTATGAATGTCTTCCAGGAGACATTGTCTGAAAATATGCGCCATTATCTCTATCACATACATCTGGCTTTTCACCCTTTCATCCTTCGAGTGCGGCCGTTCGGGTATAAACACCTTTTGCCTCAACACATGGTACAAACTAGTTCTTTTCTAGCACAACCCGGCCCCTGGACTCTCTTGTCTGATGGTCATGTGGCCGAAAAAACACTTGGAAGAAAAGTAAAAAAAAAAAAAGTTTATGTACAAAACTTTCACTTAAAAAAAACTGAAAACAGCTGCAGCTATAGTACTCATTGTCTGCAGGTGGACCAAATGTTAAAATTGCAGCAGTTATTACTTTATTTGTATGTAGGAGCTGACATGTACATCTGCAGGTCTAAATTGCTGCTGCTGTTACTTACCTTTCCTATTGGGAAATGGCATGTGTAGAACTTGACTAAATGTTTTTGTGGAGAATGTGAAGCCAGAGGCCAGTCAGATGATAAATCCTAGTGTGGCATTGGCACTTGATTCAGAAACAAACATATTAAGATAAAGTGACACTGGTCAGGGTTCCTAGATGTTTTACCCAGGCCATCAGAACATATATGGTCCCAAATGTCACTCTACTCAAGACTGACTGAATTCCTCAGTGGCCTTCGTCATTGTCTGTCTGGTCTATTCCTCGGTCAGACGGGGAGAGAATACGCAGCTGGATCAGTGTTCTACAGGTGTATCTATTATAACAACTTACGTAACAGGAGTCACACACACACACACACACACACACACAGTCTTGAGGGTAAATCAGTTGTATATCCCTGTGTATACAGACTCCCACTCCCTCAGTCATCCACGCTGATGCCTTCCAGCTGCTTCCCCGCCACATCAAACACACTCCGTGTCCTATTAAACAACCCATTAGCTCTTATTCCATAAACAATACCTCTGGAGAAAAAGCTTTGGATGAGGATCAAGAGTCATTTTAGTAACCCCTTCCTATGTATATGTAAGTGTATCTATGTGTTATTTGCATGGTTTTTCACAAAGAGTACGTGTGCATGATTCTCTAAAGAAAAATGATTAAGAATATATTAAAAAAACACTACAACATAACGCCCTATTAGCTACAGTAAAGATGACAAAACACATTATTATTACAGCATGTTTCCATATTACAGGGATTTTTTTGTGAGATCTAATAGGTTTTGCTTGGTGTGTGTGTGTGTGTGTGTGTGTGTGGATGGGCTGTATCATCATGAGGGTGAAATTAAATCTGATTAACACAGACATATGAACAGCAGGGTGGTTGTGACCTCAATTCTTATTGTGTTTTCCTTTTCTTTCTACGTTATCTCCATCCACTGTTCATTCTCCCACTCGGCTGCAACACATCTCTGCTGTACATCCTCACATTAAACGTGACCTGAAAGACGATTTATGCTTCACTCCGACATCACAGTCGGGCCCCATTGTTGCCTCACAGGATTGCTGCCACGGCAATGTGCTCCTCACAATGCTGTTGCCGAGGAGACGTTTACCTCACCCGCGTGGCTTCAGGTCTGCCGTGATGGATGAGGGTTGGAGGTATCTGCTTACCCAGGTGAAATTACCTTGCTCATCAAAGTGTGTGTGTGTGTGTGTGTGTGTGTGTGTGTGTGCGGTGAATGATGTTCGCAGGGAACATTGTGTGGTTGCATTAAACTTTCACACTCCTCCCTCTGTGACGCATGCCTGTCTTTGCCCCCCCACCCACTGCCTCCATCCTGTCAACTGCATTAAAGTAGCCCTGAGTTGTGGCCTGTAATAGAGCTAAGGCTGTATACAATGTTCTCTATGTAATGAGATGTTTGCTCTTCAATTACTCTGCTAGGTCTGTAATTGCATTATAGTTTGTGAATCTACACACCCTGACTGTGTTTTGTGATGTGGCAGCCACACACACACACACACATACACACACACACACACACACACACAAACCCATGCAGATAGAGAAACTCAAGCATGGGATCCATTACAACCAAGGTTTGCATTTGTGACACAATAAAAAGTATTCTCATACAGACACGTACACACACACATGACTTCACACATGTAGAAAACAATGACTACACACACACGGACGCACATGTGGAATCCCAGGGATTGTGCAAAATGACCTCACAGCTAGCAGCTGAAGATGGGGCTGCGCTGGACAAAGCAGGTAGTTGCGGGGGCTCTATACGCCCTTGTGTGTGTGTGTGTGTTTGGAGGTGATGTAATGAGTGCTGGCGCTGGGTTTGGCGCCGCTCTAAGCCTCAGCAATATGCTGCTGACACACAAACACAGAGACACCCTGTGATACAGGGCAGCACTCGGTCACGCACCCTCACACAGCACTGCAGACGTCCACACACAACTTTAAACACACGCTGATTGCACGATAATAAGCGGGGAAGGCCAACACACCCACAGCAGTGCTGAATAGAGGGTGTTAAGCAACCTGAGAAGCAAATCAAAAACAGTAATATTCAGTAATGAATAGGAAAAATCAGAGAGAAAGGGAGATAGGTGTGTGTGTGTGTGTGTGTGTCTGTGTGTGTGTGTGTGTGTGTGTGTGTGTGTATGTTGAGAAGTCGCTCTAATTAAAAAAGTACTGAGAGAGTGTTCCCTAAGAGTCCTCTCAGGGCTGAATGGGCCTTTGTGGTTCGTTTGTAATCTCTCCTCTCCATCGCATAACTCTAGGCCCAATCTGGCATCCAGGCTGCCATGCACACACACGCGCATGCTAACAGAGACCTTGACACACACACGAACCGCCCTGATGCACGGCTCCCAGGAATTCAGCACATCAAAGAGTGTTGTTTTTTTTTATAGGAGAGGAATCTCTATAAAATATAGCCGGCAGTCAGCGCTGGACTGCAGAGCTGTGGATCACGGAGGAGCAGATCTGAGGCAGGCATGACACAGCCAATGTAAACCCACCAACAAAGACATTATTATAGTGAGAGCTGCATGTAATTGCTACAGAAATAAGAAGGCGCAGTGGCTCACTAGAGGAGGATAGAGTCAGATTTGTTCTGTTCTATTGTCGGTTTGAAACATCATGTCAAATGTCTGCACAGTTTAACAAATATGCCTCTCATCAACCTAGACTATGTAAAAAAATGATTGCTGTGTTCCTCGTTATCATTCACTATTTCCTATGATATATTTCCTATAGGGTACTCTCTAGAGAGTAGAAACTGATGATGATTCACTGTAAATTCACAGTACTAAGAAGCAATTAGGGAGAGATTTCAGATTTCAGCTTCAATTGATTGAGTTGGTTCCACTTGTTTCTAATGCAGTCACTGGTTCAGTGTTAAAACAATAAACAGCAGCTGAAATAAGTTGGATAATGACGTGTGTGTGTGTGTGTGTGTGTGTGTGTGTGACAGTTTTCTTTGCGCAGACTTTGTCTCGTCAGGTTGGTAAAGTCACCCAGTGGGTTCAGGGAAGAATGAACCGCAGCAAAAGGAAAATAATAACAATACTTATTTGCTGGTGGGAGAACAAGCTTCCCTCACTATCTCTGTAGGAGACAAAGTGCCAAAGAAAACAATTTGTTCACACACACACACACACACACACACACACACACACACACACACACACACACACACACACACACACACACACACAGGTGAGAAGTACCAGCTGTTCATGTTGGTGAAATAAGGAACAAATCTTTCGGTCAAACAGCATGATTTTTCCTTTTGTTAGAATAAGAGGGGACTCCCCAGGCTTCAGAGCACCTGTGTATGTTGACAGCAGGTTGACTTTGACAAGATTCAGTCAACAAGTCAGGGATGAATTTTGGAAAATTGTGGGAATTAAGACAAAACAGGTGAGGGCGTCATGTCCACCTTCCACTTTCTGCTTTTCTACAAAAACTTTCTTTTAATAACTAAAACTTTCAACCAATAGTCTGCATTTACATTAGGACCCACCTCTGGTCAATCAGACAACACCAGCTATTGAACACAAAATAAAGCTACAGTTATTAAAAAACAATTATCTTGCAATGAACACAATCTAAAATGCTGTAAAACAATAAGGGGATACAGTGATGAGCAAAAACCTCAGTCACACGAACTCTAGGTCACTTCTGAATCTGTGTTCAATATTATCTGCGATCTGTTTCTTGGACATGTTTGACAGTGGTCCTCTTCAGTCTCAAAATCAGTAAATCACTGAGACAAAATGCCAAAAACTATGGTTCCCACACATTTTTACCATCAGCCTTTGACCACATCCTCTGCTGGGGGAATTATTAGCCCTACTACTAGTTAATCTTTGGTTTCAAATGGAGTCACTGTCTGTTACCCATCCAGCATTCATAGTTCTCCATAGACTTTACAAAACCACAATGTAAGGCATAATAAGGGATCATGGAAGTCACTTTTAGGCGGAACGAGCACAAAACCCACAAAAGACCAAAAAAGGTCTGAAAGACTGTGAATCTGGATTTCCAAGAGTTGTTGGATCGTTACTACAGTAACACACACACACACACATTGACACACACACACTGACACACACACACACACGACAGAAGAGAAAGGGATGGCTTTAGAGGTGGAACAAAAACAGGAAATGGGGACTGTGGGTAATCTCTGTGCTGCCGACCAAGCAAACGCATCAGTAAACAGAAAGGGGGATTAGACCCATGTGTCAGTCTACGTGTGTGTGTGTGTGTGTGTGTGTGTGTGTCACTTTTGCCAAGTTATAAATGTACAGACTGATGTCCTGACGATAACAAAATCCCTATTACCTTTCCATCTTAATCCAAAAGTCAACACATTTCTCAGAAACATCATGACCATACAATCTGTGATCACGGCAGACAAAACAAGACAGAAGACAGACAAAACATCTCTACAAAAAAACATGGCTTCAAAACTCGGGTCCTCGACTTAAATGAACCTTGACAACACAACAGAACCTCTTATTAGAGACAGAAACTTCTCTCATTGTCATCAGATTTTCTCTAGATGATCTTTTTTAAATCTATTTGAGAGCAACTGTGTTGTCAGAGAAACAATAACCTAATAAGCAAAATACATTTCTTGGTTTGAAAATAGCTAGCAGTTTAAAGAAATTAGATTTAAAAGTTTATATGACAGCTTAATTGTTTTTTCTACTAAACTTGCATTCATTGATTTTGTTGGCCACTTGGTGGCAGCGCTACAAGCTGTAAACACAGCACTGATGTACATGTACCATATAACCTTATAAAGCGAATGTATTAACATCCAGCTGACATGGGGCAACATTAGCATTCATTTGGTGTTGTGTTTCTGACCACCAGGTAAATTTTAGCTCCTTTCTGCTCTGTTTACATCGCCACCAACTCATGAGGGAAATTACTGGCTATATACTATATTCACTGGCTAGTTGCTAACTTTGTCTGTCTGCTGTTTGGTGCTGGATAAGTTGCGTGCAGTGGGTTTATCAGAGTTTTTCGCTGAAAACAGCTGTCTGCTGAGGCTAAAAATTTGTTTTGTGAAAGCGGTGAGAGTGAAACAGTAATGTCGTGGGTCTTAAAACCAAAACAATGAGCTGAAAGACGCTAAAACGCTCCATAGAGCTGAATAGAACTGCAGAGTCAGGCGATAATTCTCTGTGGGTTCGTCACTATGAGTGACAGGTTTCACATTATAGATAATCACTTGATTCATTGTTAGTAAAATGATTGATTATTGATCATTAATTGAAGATGAATGGTATCACAGATTAATTATATAATTTTATCTGTTCAGATTTTGACTTAAAATATGTTTTTCGTGTTCATAAATACAAACTGAAGTAAAATGAGTAAATTCAATCATTGTGTTGAGTTTTGTGACAGAACACTGAGCCTCCTCAGAGCCTTTAATGGTCAAAGAATATTGAAATTGACGTTTTATGTCTTTAGATATGCTGGGGTGTTAAAGCTTCTTCTATTGTCTTGCCTATTGTCACAGTTTATAGAAGCATACAACATATAACAGAAGTATAACATCTTGAGGCACACACCTTTCGCAGGGTCATGGTTCTGAAGTCCAAGTTTGGCATCTGTCACACCAATACCAGTCCGGTGTAGCCCATTGCCGTTGTTCTTCTTCTTACGGCTCCCCTTTAACCAGCTGAAGGCCTGTCCCAGGGAGTGTCCCGGCTTCTTCTGCCCACGCTGAGCCCTCGCCTCCCGGGCTAAGATCTCAGTGACGTCCCTGGGCACCAGGTCACCTGTAGACCTCCTCCGGGACATCCTGGAGGTTGGTCCTGGGAGCTAAGGCCTGGTACCTCCACCCGGATCAGTGTGTCTTCTCTCGGAAACAAGTTACACAATCTGACACCTCCTTGCTCTCCACGGCTTGATGAACCCCTCTGTTCCTCTTTGGCCTCGCTCAGTGTCTCTGTTTTTCCTGTCTGTCACCACCTGGGACAACAATGACATCAGCAGGATGAGAGAGAGAGAGGGCGAGACGGAAAGACAGAAAAATAGGGCAGAAATGAAAGCCAAAGGGAGGACAGAGTGACATGAGAAAGCAAGAACAAGACGAAGAAAAGCGGAATCATTAGAATAGGGAGATTAACTGGAATAAGTCAAACTCACATAGGATCATTAGAAAATAAAAAAGATTATGAAACAATGAATTATGAAAATGAAAGCAGAGGATAAAAAGAGAAAATATACCAGCCTAACCATTAATAATGTATCAAAAGCATTCCCACAATGTCCTACTAAAGTTTTCCCCCACTTCCTCTTTTTCTATTCTCTCATTTTTGTGTATGTAGAGTAGAAGCCCCAGGGAGGAGAGCTGGACCTCTGCAGCGTCTGTCTGTGTATGTGTGTATGTGTGTATGTGTGTGTGTGTGTGTGTGTGACATGTGGTTCACATCAGCAGAAAAGTGCGTATGAGTGAGTTGGAGAAGAGAAAGAAGCTCAATTCAATAAAACTAGCAGTGGAAAAAATACTTCAACTGCATGATATTTACTGTACACAGACACACTTAAAGAACGCAGATGAACACGCACTTCGTCTAAATGTTGTCACACTATCAGACAATCCAAAATATTTGCTGTAAAATGGTCAGACAGGACATAACTGTATACAACTTACTCAGCGAGTGTGCTGTCCTCTCCTCCGCTCCCCTCTTTTCTCTCAGCCTGAGAACAGCTATGCGGAGCATGTATGTTTGTGTGTGTCTGTGTGTGTGTGTGTGTGTGTGTGTTTAGCAGAGTGAATGAAGCTCCATGCTCTCTGAGTCCCTCCCTCTGTTTGAGAGCCAGTCTCTCCTCCCACCTCTCACAGTGTTGTTAGGAGTTAGCCACACCATTCCAGCGCTAGTTGCTTCTGCTCCTGTTCCGGACAGCAGGTATTTAGCATTTTAGCTTCAGTATTGAGTCCTTCACTTGAGCTACACATTAGTAGTTACTTGTCCAGCTGCTGGCTTTCCTTTCGTCTTTTCTCCTAGCCCCCTTTCCAGGGATCAGGTGCAGTCATCCCAGTCTCCCTCAGGAGGGGAACCCCTGGGCCACGAAACATCATGGCAGTTAGGAAAGAAAAATACACACCTTGGATCAGTGTATCCAGAGACAGATCACTCTGTAAGCCAAAATACAAGACAGAAAGCCTGGTGTAACTCTTGTATAGCCTTCACAGATGGGGCAGGTGATTTTTTTTCTCTTGAAGTAGCAAAAAAAGGTATTAACAAGGAAATCTGATGACAAAGTTCCCTGGGACTACTACTGGGCAGACCAGTGTTGGAAGGTGGCCTGGCAAAAGGTGAAGAGTTTCAGTTTTTCTGCAGATAAGAGGGAGTGGCTCTTTCCTGTTACTGTGCAGCCAGGTGGAAACCCAATAGGCCTTGTTAAACGTAACACACACACACACACACACACACACATACAGTCAGACAGACAGGTATGGCCAGTCACAAGGAACTAGTTACCTTTAATGATTGTCCAGTCATACTCAAACCTCAACATACAAGCTCTGCCACTGAACTCTGACGTGAGTTTCAAATTGCACTGCGGTGAGGACGAGACAAGCTGACATCACTGTTTATGTGTGGTTGGATGTGTGGGTGGGGGGGAGACACTTGTCAGAAGTGGGTGGAGTGTATATGTGTGTGTCATGGGACTAGCTCATCTGGTTTGAATGTGGAGAGGACCCACTGGGGTAAGGAAGGGGAAGCAGGGGGACAGAAGGTGGAAGAGGTGTAGCAGCCTTGTGGGAACAGACTGAGACACACCTGTGACTACAGTCTACAATACAATTTGTAGATTAGCAACAAGGGGCTTCATTCAGCTTATGCTATACTCTATGCTAATGGGGCAGTACTGTATTTTATGATAAATGTAATAGCTGTATCCAAAGAATGCAGACAATGTACCTCTGTCAAAACCCCCCGCCCCCTAAACGGTTGTCTATAACTGACACAAACAACCAACATCACAGGAGTAAACTTGTTGTATTAGAGATCACACAGAAGTATCACTGAAGAGGAAATACATCCACATGCAAAATACAAGTGTAATAATGCTGCTTGTTTGTTTTTTTTATTTTAAACTTGGACTTGGTTTTTAGCCTCCATATCTACAATAAAAAGCAAAAAACACCTTACAAAGCACCTGTCTTAACAACTCCTGTCAATAATTGTTTAGGGAGACAAGAATTTTTTTATACTCACATCAGTTTTTTAGCTTTGCCTTTCTATCTTCTCAGCTAAAGCCACTATCTACTATTGATTACCGACAGGTTGAAAATAATTTCCACCCAGATTTTCATTTGCATCTCAGTTGACATCAGAAAAAAATACATGTGTATCTTCCTGATATGATACGTGATAGAGATTACCTAACTCTTGCACTGTCATATTCACAAGGTTTCATCTACGAGCTGTGGGTCACTGTCTTCGTTTAGCTCCTGAGACGAGGCAGCAGAATTACCTGTCTGTTGGGATTCCTGGGTTAATTCTGGCACACGACCTGAGGATGTCACTGTCAGGGTGGTACTCATACGCCGCGACTTTAACGGCCTTCATGCCTCAAGTAGATCATATCCTCTCAGTGCTGGTCGGCAACCTCTTGCTATATCGTAATATAATTGTAAGGTTCATCTTCAGCCAGGAGTGGATTCAAACATGTGCAACAAATTTGCAACACACTAAATATTGTGTCAAATTCAGATCATGCAGGAGATTCCCTTTGTTTCCCTTAAAAATCATTAAAAGTTCATTTCCTTTTGTCCCAAAAAATCTGACCTGTTGCACATTTTTGAGTGGTGATTCATGATTTCTCTGTGTGCGATGAGGTTTTTTGTGTGTGTGTATGTGTGTGCATGTGGCGGGGGAATCCATACTGAATGGGTGTACTGGTGTGTTGGGAGGGGGTTAAAATGAGTCATCGTTTAGTTCACTCACGCCTAACAGATTGAAATGTTTCAACAGTTTCCATGGTGATACAACAGAAAACAGCAACCCTCTGTATGTCTGCGAGGGAGCTGTACAGTCTCCGAGCGAGTGTGTGTGTATGTGTGTGTGTATGTGTGTGCAGTAAGAGGTACAAAATCATTAACCACCAGAACACTATGAGCCTACTGGGGAATGTATCACCAATGCTCCTTTACTGTTTCCCTCTGTATCTCTCTTGCTCCATCTCTACTTTTCTAGCTCAACTGTTGTAGCTACATTTGCTGGCTGTGTTTACAAGCACACCCATATCATTTTCCAAGCCTTCCTCCTGCCAGAGAAAAGATTCAGTGTCAATACTTTTGTTTGAAAGGCAGATGGTCATGCACACACTTTAGAATAAGATATATATGAGGCAATGGGACTACTGAGCAAGTTTTGGAATCCATTTCCTATGTAGCTGCGACAAACTTAATTCTATATCATTAGTGGAGGAATACAGACATGCAGGGAATCTGTTTATTCATGGACACATGATTATAGAGATACACAGGACCTTGTTATGTATAAACAATAAATATTGCAGAAAATGAGTTAGTCTCTGGAAAACTTGCATGAAAAATGCGCATAAAAAACATAACCACTGCCCAAAACAAGTTCAAACAGTCTGAACAGCAATGCTTTAAGCTAAATGCTAATGTCAGCATGCTAACATGCTACTGTATGCAGATATAGCTAATGTTTATCGTGTTCACCATCTTAGTTTAGTATGTTAGCATGCTAACATTTGCAAATTAGCAATAAACACAAAGTACAGCAGAGGCTGATGGGAATCAGTTTTTCAGGTATTTGGTCATAAACCAGAGTGCTTGAAATTTTAAAAAACAAACTGACCTGCTGATGCTGCTCTAGTATATGCAAAGTTATTACAAAGCATCCTGAACATGAACATTTCATGGAAATCCATCCTGTCAATAGCTGTAAAACAATTCACTAAAAATCAAGAATGTCAACCTCATTGTGATGCTACAGCAAAGCCATTAGGATTCATCCTCTGGGGACCATGAATTAAAAAATTTCAACAGTGGTTGAGATATTTCAGTCTGGACCAAACTAATGGACTGACTGACCGGCATTGTCATCCTATGAGTCACGCTGCTAACATGACTAAAATTCAACACACATCCTCACATTCATGAAATACTTGATTATTTCCATTAAGCAGCTCACTGATTTAACGTTGCTCGCAAGGTCTGATACAGTCTGAATGGAGCAATTGAGGGTAAGCACCTTGCTCAAGGACAGTTGAGGCATTGAGAGTCTCCACTCACACAGTACCATAATCAGACACACTTCCAACAGCAACATGAACTTTCTGACCTGTGTGTATGTGTGTGTTAGATGTGACTGAAAGGAGGCTGCAGGCAGGAAATCCATACTGCTGGTTGGGATAAGCCCACGCTCTCTCTGACCAGCATTATCATCACCCGACCTGCTTTTGTCCTGCGACAGGCGCATTCTTTCTGCACCACAGTGAAACTACATCAAAAAACACATAAACAGGTCTCAAATGCACCAATCTGTTGTTTTGTTCGCTTCTATGACATGTGTGTGCACATTTAACTCCTAGAAACACATTTCTAAGCATTTCCAACCAATGAGTTATCAAACTGAAAGAGATCAAAACTCTCCAACATGACATTCCACAGTCCACTATTTATAACATCAACCAACTGAGCAGGGTGGAAAGGGAGGTGTGAGGGAAAGAGAAATGAGGACAGAGAGAATCGAGGCATGTAATAATAGTTTTAAAGAGAAGAGGGAGAGGTTCCAGGTTGATACTCAGCTGTGAAACACAGAGGGGATTCCTCTTTGCAACAGAGACAGCTTTGTCTCACCAGCCTGTGACTAGAATAGATGTTACAGTCTCTGTTGGCAGTGAGTTCTGGTTGGAAAAGGGGTATGGGAAGAGGAATGAACAAAAGCATAAAACAAAGTAGTTCAAGAGTGGAAAAAGTGCAAAGAAAAAGGAGGAGCTAAAAGACTATTCTCTGACCCCACTGCACTCCACTTTTCCCTGTCCAGGCATGTCGTTGCCCTTGTTGGTAGAGACTTCCACTCACTGTCCCTTCCACATTCCTCTGACCTGTCTTTAATGGCGGCACAAAAAGACCAGTTTATAAGGTAGTAAGAGTGGGAGGGAGGTGCCCATTTCATTGGCTTCATGAGAAAAGGGAGAAAGTAGGAGTGATACTGTTGAGTCATGTCTCTGGTGGGTTAAGTGAGATGAGGTGGACAGGAAAGAGAAAATATGGGTTGGACCTGCTGAAAATGAAGCTGTAAGAGTTGGCTGTTGGCTGTTTTATGGCGCCTCTGGGGAGCAAGAACTAGACGACAATAAGGCCAAAGGAGGGTTGTTACTACTACCCTAAAAAGAAGCAATATCCTTGAAACACTGCAGCTTGTGACTCTTAAAGTTACTACACTGTCATTCCAAAGGACAGGTGTGTTATTAAATACCTGGAAATAAATGACACAACATAATCCAAAAATAATGTATGTTCACTGCTGTCACCAATGACTTCCTCTTGAACAACTGCTGCGTGTAAAGTGCTTTGAAGCTGTGATGTAATGGAGAAACTGGAGAAATTGATGTTGATAAGTGTTTCTATCTCTCTGATCTAGAGAAGAGGAGGCGGGTGTGATCTCTGTGTGTGTGTGTGTGTGTGTGTGTGTGTGTGTGTGTGTGTGTGTGTCTGTAACCCTGTCATAGATCAGCTTTGTGACCCTAAAGCCGTCCATCAAATTTTATTAGCCAATAAGTGTTTGCTTCTGCCTGGACAAGTTGAAGCTGGCCTGTTGATGGTTCTTGCTTTAAGTTGATGTGACCCTTCCTGGACATGCATACACAGACATAAATTAAATAAAGGGAACAACAGACGAAACAAATGGTCCATGACCAGCTACACTGGACCTCGTGTTTTTACTATAAGATGAAATAATGAAACATAGTCAGAGCAAACATACAAAGCCCTGTGTGTCCCATGATCAGAGTGAAACTGTCTGCACAGTGGACAGTGAAGTATTTCCCAGAATCCAGGAGTGTTCAGAGCCAAAACACACTGGCTATGTACAGAGCCATCTGGCCGGCAATTCATACACACATGAAGACACACACACACAGACTTATACACACAATTTACTCACGCAGAGATATTTAGGCCTTGTTTTTTGCTTTTTCTTGGACTACAGTCTGGAATTGTTTTGCTAGCTTAACTGACAAACCCTAACCAAGGTATAGTTAGAGTTGATTACTCCATATAACATTCATCACATAAAACTCTTTATTTCATTGTGCAAAATATTTGTTGTCATTGATTAACTATATTTATCCTTCTTATTTTTATTCATCTTGTAATGTACTTTTTAGATAACTGTTTTATATTATTTATACAAATACCCTCTACATGAAATTTGTCAACAAAACATGTTTTTTACTGCAAAAGTAAAATTTGGACATAAAATATATGCTTGCATTAAGTTCCATATATATCCTTTTATGCAACATGGAGGCTTTTCAAGTAAGAAAACACTCAACATGTTTTGGTAAGGGTGAACTGCTCCTTTAAAAACTTGACATGAAATATTTTTGCAGCAGGAATTCCTGGGAGGGTGTGGTTGCTGCTGGGTTGTTTGGGACTGGACAAAAACAGGCCACAAGTTTCCATCCATCCATCCAACCATCTCTTTTTCTTTCTTTGTCTCTCCCTCCATTTGCAGAGGAACTACATATCTGCCTGTTTTCACTCTCTCCGGGGGTCGTTTAAATGAGGCACTGACGTCACGGCCAGGAAACCTGAGGCGACCTCTGTCAAATCTTTATTAAAATAACAGGATTGGCACTCGCACAACATCTAATTAAGGAGAGATGAGATCAGAGTGCTGATTCTCTCTGGTGAAACCATTTCTGAACACAACAGGGATTAAGAAGAACACATTTGTGCAGTCCAAGACTAAAGGCTTTTGGGAGTGTGCAAGAATGTATTTGTTAACTTTTGAAAAGTCATACAGCTTATTATGTAGCCATCTTAATATTTACTGTGGTAGCTCAAACACAATCATGCACATGGACACATCCACACATGCTGTATACACACACACCAGCCGATGACTCATAGCAGTGACATTAACTTTACAGCTAAGCTTTATATGTTTGGGTTTAGAGCTTCAGGCTTCAGGTGAACACAGTGTCTTGGAGTGATAAATGGTTGTGGCACCAGTAAGAGCTTGGTGAACCTCTACTGGAGAGAGATGAGTAAGACTGGAGGAATGCTACAATTTATACTGACTAGTGTGGTGGATAATACTTTGACTCTTTCTCCAGCCGGACCCAAGTGAGATCCATTTATACTAATGTTGAACGAGTCTACAGCCATGCCAGCAGCTCTGTGAGGCTGTACTTAGCCACAGTGGTGCTGTGAGTTAAATGCTAACACATCTTAGGGCCCGTGTCTACATAGCGTTTTTTTCTGAGCGCCAACGTCTTTTTTCAGTTGTTCCCAATGAGAAACGAGCGCATGTGGCCGCTTAGAGAAAAGGCGCTGCACCCAGCGTCTTTTTTCAGAGCGCTCCGCCTTTTTTGCGTGGCCGCTCCAAGTGCTTCTAGTTGAAAATCTCTGAACTTTTCAGAAAGGTACTGGTGTCGTCACTGGCGCATTTTTTTCAGGCAGCCAATCTAGATGGGGCTGTTGTCACCCTGGTAACCAAGAAAACTGAGGATAAACTTGTTGTGGCCGTGTCTGTCCTGGGCTTTATGATTTGACAGACAGAAAAGCCCTCTGAATGTTGCTGGTGAGTGTGCTTTTATCACCCTACGTGTTGTAAGCTTGTTGTTAGCGGTGTAGTCACCCCCTTAACGTAGCGTTAAGATATTGTTGTCATAGAAACAAAACCCACGTGTAGCATTTTTTTCTCTCACCACACAAGCGCTTCATCCCAGTGCCCTTCCAGAAAAAAATGCCAGAAAAAAACACTATGTGGACACAGGCCCTTAGTTTAGCTTGTTATCATGCTAACATCAGTAATTAGCGTTAAACTCAAAGTGCAGCTGAGGCTGATGTGATTGTCATTCGTTTTGCAGGTATTTGATCAAGTATTGGACAGATTCTTTTTGACCTGATGATGGCACTAGATAAGGAATTAAAGGATCACCAAAGTGATTACAATTCATCCTGAGGGGGACGTGAATGTCTGTACCAAATTACATGCCAATCCATCCAATAGTTGTCGAGGTATTTCACTCAGAACCACAAGTGTGAACCTCATGGTGGTGCTAGAGGAATGTCTGTACAAAAGTTTGTACCAACCTATCTAGTAGATGTTGAGATATTTCACAGGATAAGTGAATACTTTAACCTTCTAGCGGCGCTACAGGATGAGTTGGGGGATCACCAAAGTCGGTAGGCTTCATCCTCTGTGCTTCATGAATGTCTGTATAAAATTTAATCTTAATTCATCCAATAGTTGCTGAGATATTTCAGTCTGGACCAAAGTGGTGGACCCACCAACCAAATGACAGACAGACAGACCAACCAACATGACCATTTCCAGAGCAACAGCGCTAGCATGGCTAAAAACTACAGACATTTCCAAAAACAAGTGAACAATACATCTGGCTCTTGCGACACCAACTCTGCAGTCACTGAATCTTCCCATCACAAATCCTTTAATCAGATGAATGACCTTGATGAGAGGAATTATACGCCTACAGTAAATGCAGACGTTACATACAAGCTTCGCATACATACAACCAGCCTGTTCAAAACAGAAACAAACACTGAGTCTCTATTCAAATCTAAGATCCCTATTTATCAAGTCTTTGGTTAAAGATTTACAGATCAGCGTTCAATCTCTCCTAATGGTTTTATTGTTGACACTGTTCACTCTGTAGATGAAGTCTGTCACCCATGAGTGAAGCCACACTATGATCCTCACTGACTGAGCATGTGATCTCATCTCTATCAGCTCGACTCATCTCTCCATATCAGCTGTTTTCATCTGCAGTGTCCCTTCATGGGAACTGGTTTAAACAGTATAAAGGTGATACACCGAACAATAAACAACTGTTAGAAAAGGTTGATGCAACACTAAAAAAAACCTGGGCTCTGTCACAACACTTTAAAATGAGGGCAAAATTTAAAAAAAAACTGCTGGTAAGTGTGAAACTTCCCTACAGAGACTACTTTCTAAATTTTAAAGAGAAGTAGACTAGTTTGAAAAGAGTTTTGGATGAGATAAAAAAACTAAACAAAGTGCTATGGGAACAAACTGTAGCTGCTCTGTGTCTTTTTAAGGGTAAGCGTGTCCGTCATCTTTAAATAGAGGAAACATGCTTAATCCAGAACAGTGGAAAAACACACTGAAGAAGGTACATGGGGGCACCTTCATTATATTAAGTGATCCCTTAAGACCATGAAAAGCCAACTGGTACAAACACTGGGTGGCTGATGACAGGAAGAAGATGGCGGCTGACAATTGTGTAGCAGAGGCACTCTCTTTAAAATAAACACCCGATAAGGTCACTGTCATTAAAGCACACTTAGCCATAGTGAGACAATGATGTACGATGCACAACATGACAGACAGCAGGGAACAACAAACTTGGAAACTGGAAAAGTGCATTCGTTATCAGTTCAAATCCCCAGACCAACTGAGAAAATGTGCCGGGGGAAACTGAAGGAGCAACGTTCTCTCCTACCACAATAAATAGTTGTCAAGGTGCCCTTGAGCAAGAATGTTTTTTGGGCTTGTTGTCAAAATGTACTGGTGATGCACAGCACATGTTTTGTAAGTCGTGATACTTTTTCTTTCTGGCATTTTTGAACATTTCACATTTTGTAGGAGTTCTCTAAAATATTTGCCATTCGTACAGATTACCATATGCAAATGTGATGCATCTATAAGAAACAATGCATGTTGGATGCAGACAAAAACACCAACTGCTTCTGTTTTGGCTGTACATGCGGGCTGGTGGGTCATATTTTAGACAGAAGATGTGCAGACCACACAACCAAAACTGCAACCGCTGGATTGTCTTCTAAATTAAATTATTTTGTTTGAGTATTAGATTTTACGAACTACTATTTTGTATTGCTACTATCTAGCAGTAATGTCTTAACCTTAATGTATTTCAAAATCACACAAGGAATAATCTTAAATCCCTGAAGGCCAAGACATGGTGAGACCAACCAAATTGAGTGAAACCACAATGGAATCACCCATAAGGGACGCTTTCAGATGAAACACAAAGTTTTTTTTTTTATGGGATGTGTGTTACGAAGAGGCACTTAATGTGTCCACCAGTCAACACGGGTTTTGGAAAATACACAAAAACAGATGATCACCAGGAAGCTTAACTGACCGCAGAACAGATTTTAGTGACTAATACACTGCATACTGTTCTGCATAGGTGGTCCTCCACCAATGTCCAATTCTGAGCCAGGAAATACTGTACGGCCAGCCCTAAATGGCAGAAAAGGTTTTAAATTTGAACAATATGATCTTCAGAAACCCTGTATGTTTTACATCTCCGCAATATACCAAAGGAAATGAATGATACAGAAAAATAAAACATTCATTCAACATTCAGCTTTCATTCTCCGGACAGTGATGCCGTTCTGCTGTTTGTGAGACAGATTTAAGGATGGAAAGACAAGAGAAACAGGAGGAAGAAGAGGACACACTGACAGGATGTTCTGGTGAGTTTGGACAGTACTGCAGATTGGAGCAGACTGTAACAGACCAGTCCAACTGAATGTCCAGCATATGGCCCATCTCAGTGGGACATTCAGTCCTCAACCACAACGCCCCCTTAAATATTTGGTTTTCCCCTTGTCCTGCTCTACACCCACTGATGATCTCTCCATCCTCTACAAAGGAAATGATAGAAAAGAGACAAAGAAGAGATGAAATGAGCTGAGATGATTTTTATGGCAGGCAAGTGAGGGAGAGTCTCAAAGTCTCTCTCTAGAGCCCAAAGGCTGTGTGGGTGTGCATCAGCACAACAGTGTTAAACAGCGTGTTGAAACAGATAATCCCCCGACATAACTCTTCCCTGCCAAAACACAGAGTCACAGTGGTCAACACGGGAGAATTAGATAAACATTACATCTTTTCTTGAGCACAAGGGACGTGATCTTGTCATGGAAACACTGAATCAGAATCTCAAAGGAATGACCGTCACTATTGTGTTAAACTGCAAAATGATATGTAGCAAAAAGGGTAATGTAAATACTCTGAAAAGGAATTTGAAGTAAATTAATCTTGGAGGTTATCTTGGATAGTATTGTTCATTTTATAGCACCAACAGGCTAAACAGGCATCCATCTTTCTCTTTTTACCTCTATATCCCTTTGTAAAGCAGTATACATGTATAATGTATGTCATCTAATCTGGTTACAAACTCAATAATACTAGTGCTATAAGTGCTTTAATCCTGTATTCACAATTTAATCATGGCTATCAAATTAACTGCTGTATTCATAGAAAAGCCTGCAGAAACACTGGGTTGAGAGGGTGAAACTGTGTCTTTAACTAAACTGGTTGTTCAAAGTTAGACACTCAACATTTCCTTTTACTACCTTAAGGAAAATAATTAAAATTAAACTGTGAGGCCATCTAGTGGTGTATGGCTGTTACACGTGTTCCTATATATTGAAAAATATTCAAAAATAGTGTGTAATGAAAGGTATGAAATATGTAAGGCAAAAAAACATAAATATAAACCATAAAAGGGATGTTAAATGAATGATAAACCGCCATTATCTAAAAGAAAGTATAAAATGTAAATCATAGTTTTGGGGGTAAAAATAACATTTAGTCTATCTTGCAGCGCAAGATACAGGTCACACCGAAATCTGCTTTTCACTGATTTGTCTTTCTCAACATTTCACCACCTCCATCGTCTCCTCCGTCTTCTATCCCCTGGAATCTTTTCCCTTTCTTCTACACCTGCCACCTCTTTTCTTTTACAGGCCTGTCTCATCCTCTCTGCCCTCTCCTCAGACTACAGAAGACCACCTGTGGTCCATTGTCGGGGTCAGAAGTTTAGACGAAAACCAATCCTCCCGTGGGAAGCGGCCAGAAAAGTGCAGGGAGCTAATTCAAGACTTCTCGATAATGGGGAGGCATGGGTGGAATCCTGGAGCCATGTTCTCTTTCATCACACCCTCCACACACACACACACACCTCTCAACAGCCATAATAAATGCACCCAGCTGTAACTCCACCAGCCAATCTGGCATTATAGAAGTAAAGACTAAAAGATGTCTACTGATCTTACCAAGCTTATTCTAAATTCAATGAAACATTCAGCCAGTGAATGCAGGCTAATGCAGTTTCACCTTCAGTTTATTCTGAAATTACTGATGTCTTGAAATAAGGCAGATTACTCCCTGATATCAAGACAATGTCACCTGATTAATGAAATTGCAAGTGTTCTGACAATAAAAACACATCAACCTTTCAGAGAGGTCGTTTCAAACCTTCAACAAATACAACATTAGACAAACTGGTTATAAACTACATATGGCTACCAGTTGTTCAGTATAATTCTTAGTGGTGCATTTGGGCAAATCCTTCTCTCTAGGGTCGAAACAGCCTGCCTCTTTCTCACAGCCGAGTGTTTATTAATAAACCTAAACAGATTTGAGGTAGTCATGGTCACACATAGCAGCACACTGACTGAGAGAGGGGCTGGGTCAACTGTCTTTACACCCCCCTCTCTCAGTTCATCTGCACACTCTGCTCCCGCTCACTCTTTGCCGCTCACTTTGTCGTTTGAACCACAACTCATTTCTAACGGATTCATCCTGAGGATACCGCATAAGGGCAGAAGAAACAAGCATATAGACAGAAGTAAGAACAATTATATTTCATGTTTACATATGATGGTTTGTGTAATTTATGTTGATCAAATTTGAATGGAAACTCCTGAAGAAAATCTAAACACTAACCATTCATGCTGCGCCCAAGAGTCAACTTTCAAATAACTGTGAACTAATTTAGCAGTTAAACAAAACACGTATAACATGGAGCTTAACAGAAAGTTCTTTTTGTGTGTTTAATATAACAACAGTAAACGTTCAAAATGCTAAGCAGTCTTTGGGTGGTGGTGGTCTAAAGGAATGTGACTTGTGCCCACGCCTGTCCTGCAGCAAGACAGCTGGTGACTGTCGTGTCTTCCCCAGGGCTTCGGTCCGCCATGCATAGCACAACACTGTCCAGTCCTAGGGCACTGGGGACACTTCTAAGAAAAAACAAAAGACAGAGAGCCACAGAAAGAAGGGAGTTGTTGGTGCTGTAGATTTAAGTATCTTAAGTAACATTATTTGTATTATCTGACCCAGTTTAATACAAACGCTAGAGCTGCGTCTTGAATTTTGGTCGAGGAGTTTTTGGCGAGAAAACAGCAGCTTTCAAAATAAATGTCACACTTGTCCTCCATGCCCTTTCTACATTACTAATCTCTGCTCATGACAGTACTAGGTCAATTTGATCAATTTACTCTCTGGGAGTCTCTGGCCAGTCTTGGCAAAGACAGCAAAGGATGAAATTACAGCTACATTATTCACCAGGGAAGAGTGCAAATGCCCATCCATCGGCACAACGACATGTTATTATAATCTCCTCTCTAATGTAATCTGTGTAATGCCACTTGTTGGAGCTTCCGACAAAAACCGTTTGTATGTGTTTATATTAGTACTGTTGCGGTGTTCATGTAAATGCATGAGTAGCCTTATTTGAGGTGGCCTGATCATTGCCAAACAGTTAGTCAGTCCCTGGGGCATCTAGACTAGTGGGACAGCTGCTGGTAGCATACTGTCTGCTAAACTGCCCCCTTGCCCAGCTCTACCTACATGTGCTAATGACATCAGCACAGCTTACACAGAAGTCTGGCCAAAACTCCTCTGTTGACATGTCAACAGTGCGGGCCAGGCCTAGTATTTGTGACATGCAACACGACTGTCAACAACTAGCCATCGTGCTTAACTGTAACATATTCATCTGCTTTTGTCAAGGGAATGAGACGGTTTTAAAGGAGACTTCTACATTGAAGGTGGCTACAAGAATTAGGCTAAACCAATGGAAGACCTGGACGATGACATCTCATCTATAGGGTTCGACCCTCTCTTCATTAAAGAAGAGGATGCGAATCCGGACAGAACCCTCATGGAACAAACAGAGTACAACATGGCACAATCAGAACTCACCTTCACTGCATCACAGCTGAATCAATCAGCTTTAATCAAGCCATACTTACAGAATATGGATGACTTACTGAAAAGCTGTGAGGAGCTCACTGGTATCCCTTTTGGCTCTCACTTCTCAGCAAGTTACAATGAAACAAGCCTGACTGAATCAACTCATACCCACAGTAAAGAGGAAAACACTATGGAGAGCTATGGAGAAACAAGTATTTCTCCCCAAGCGTATCTTTCCACAAGCTACATTGACACACACATGGATGGGGCTGGAACAGAAGACCAGCCAGCTCAGGGCCAGTCGCAAGGCTTGGACACCATCATCAACAGGTGTGGAGTGACTACAGAAGTTTCTCGCCAAAGCGAAATGCCCCTCACTTCAGCGGGGAACAAACTGAGTGACACCATGGTGGAGTACGAGGGCCAGTTGTTGGGGATGTTGGCCATGCTGGAGAGCTGTATGGAAGAGGCTGGGATGGACTTTGAGCCCCAAGACTGGGCCACAGATGCAAGCCAAGAATATGTACACATCAGCAAGAATCCTCATCTTGGTAGGGGTACAACACTGGTGCCCATCCAGCAAGGGAGGCCAATGAAGTTGGAGACCCAGCCGACGCAGTTAGAATCCTGGGCTGGTCAACATGCAGGGGGAGATAAATCTTCCAAGGAAAGCAGAAATGAGGTGACAGTAGGCTCAACAACAAATGGAAGCCAGCAGAATCCTGTGCTTAGCTGTGGCAACAGCTTCTCAGTGGAAAGACTGGAAAGGCAAGGGAATTTGAAAACAGACCAGGGGGTTCTTGATCCTCAGTTCAGGTTTTCTGGGCCATTGATGCCATTAGAGAGTACAGAAAATGATCCAATGTACTGTGAGCCAACAAAGACAGGGTATTTGTCTACTATTGAAGGCACATACAGGAAGGGGGACGTAACTGGGATAGAAGTAGATACTGAGCTGCCAGCTGAAGAGAGACACGAGGTCAAGTTGGATACCATTGATCTGGGATCTGGCATGACTGAACTAGGCGCACTAGGGTCTCAGATGGAGGAGTGCATAGAAGAGGTACAGCGGTTGGAGAAGAGGAGGAAGGAACTGCTGGCAGAGGTGCTGGAGATGAGGGGGACTAAAGACAGAGAGGAGGGGAGCAATGAAGAGGAGTCAATTGATAGCAAAGTGGTAGAGCTGATGAAGGCACTGAAGAGGGAGGAAGAGGAGAGAAGAGAGGAGAGGAAGAGTGAGATTCAGAGCCTCAGGGAAGAGAGAGCAGAGGAAGAGAGGAGGATGTGGAAGGTGAACCTGGAGAGACAAGGGTTGCAGCAGGAGCTCAGAAAGCTGAAAAGGAGGCTGTTCACCATGGCTAGGGACTGTGCTCACAACCAGGTCGCCCTGAACACCCAGCACCGTGAGGTGGAGCTGCTAAAGAGAGAAGAGGTAAGAAAGTCCTCAAGAAAAATCTGTTAATCGCACCGAAAGGAAACCACCACATAAAAATCTTTTTTCCCCATCTTACAGGAGAAGCTGCAGTCATTAGTGCTCCAGCTGACAGAAGAGGGCTCTCAGCTCAGGTCAGCCCAACAACAGCAGCTCTTAGACCTACAAGCAAAGCTTTATTCGCAGAGCTCCAGTCAGACCACCAATACCCAGGATGAGCTAACCCAGTGCAGGAGGCACTCGTGTGGGGACATCCAGCAGTATCTGCAGGGTGGGCTGAGAGCGCTGGAGGACAGGTGCTGTCACTGACTAAAAATCATGTTGTTAAAAGTTTTTATTTGTTCACAATAATTACTCATATCCTTTTTTTGTTTTACACTTTAAACACAGACCTGTAGAAGCTGATTAAATGTATGTTTCTCATTAAACTGTCAATGGTTGTCTTGGCCAGGTATGAACCCATTTTGCTCACATTGCTGAAGAGGAGAGAGGTAACAGTCGGAGCACTGGTGAAAGCCAAAGAGCAGGCCCAGGAGCTCAAGGCCCAGCTGAGACCCCTAAAGGAGGAGATGCAAAAGCTGAAGCTCCAGAGGGCTTGTCTGGAGGAGAAACTCAAACTAATTCACATACAGAGGAGAGAGGACGTGGGGCAGTACAAGGTAAGCAAGACAGTGGGGATGTGCAAAATAGGCAAGAAAAAGGGAAAGAAAGACCAAGAATTGAATGCAGAGGCAGACAGTAGGGAAGCTTAGGAAGTAGACAAACTGTCTTCAACTGTGCATCAGTAAAAGGCTGGGTCACCAGATACATAAAGCAATAAAGCTATGCCATTCTAACAGGAGACAGTTTACTGTCTGGAGGAGCGCAGCAGAGAGCTGAAGACTGAGTTGAAGGTTCAGGAGAGAAAAACCAAAGAGATAGAGGAGTTGAGAGACAGCCTAACCAAGCAACTTCTCCTTTTCAGGTAAGATTTGTTGATCTATTCTGTATCATACTTTAAAAAACCTTTAGGGTAGAGCTCTACTTAAAACATTTTTCTCACAGGCCTGCCATTGAAGACCACGACAAGCGTGACGATGAGGAGAAAACATGATTGTATGGAGTTCTGATTTAATACCAAAATTATCATTTTTTGTTTGCAACACAGCCAACTCCAAGGTTCAATTAATGCACTTTAAACACATTTTGACATGCTGTTAAAACTCAAACTGACATGTTTTTTTTTTTTTTAGAACAGTCTGTAATAATTTACTAGACTGCTTGTAGAAAGGTTTTTGTTATGAATAAAGGCTTTGTGTTCATTGTAATCTGAGTGCGACTGACAAGTTAATGTCTCTGCATGAAGAGTGGAGAGGGGTTCATGTACTTATAAGGGCAACATGGCTGAAGAACTAAACAGTGGGACACAGAGTAATAGAGTAAGTTCAGCAGACAGAAAAGCACCAAGACGTCACACCAGACACATAAAAAGGCCTGAGTAAAGCGTCATGAGGTATAACCAACTCCTTCACTAAAAGGATTTAGGGTCGTTTAAAAATACATCCAAGCTTAGCAAGACGCTGATCTTATTAATAAAATATGCAATAACACATATTGAGAAATGTTGACAATACATCAAGTGGACTCAAAGACTAATGAAACATGTTTTATTAAGAATGCACTCACTGTACAAATATTGAACATAGAAAAAGTTCAACCACTAATCTATATCACGAAAACACTTAAATGATTATTGTATGACTAAGGGAAGGGGAGGTGGGACCACAGATGGACACTTCAAATGGTAGATTCACTCCAAAATTGTAATTTCATTCAGAAGCAGCTGGTGTGAAAAATCAGTGTTCAGAACAATTAGGTGATGACCAGACTAAAGCAATGAAAATATGAGACATTTTTTAGGACAATAAGCTAGCCTGCGAACAACCTCTATCGAAGGCACAGTAAATGTCACTATGCTGTGCATCGTGTCAGAGGGAGCTGTTTACACTCTTTAACAGCAGGTTATTGTAAATTACCACCTGTTGTGGGTCGTCAGTTTGATCACCACCTTAGGTTTTAGAAACTAATTTTATTTAATATCGAAAAACCATTGGCTAAAACATTTCAGTGTAGAAGGGAGGGCCAATTTTGTTACAAAAATATAACTTTGATATGCACTGCGAAAAACATGGATGAGATTCTTCAGGCAATAAATTACTCAGTTAAAAGGAGAATTCTTCACTTTGAGTATTCCAAAAAGGGACCAAGGCTACACATGATTATTCTTGTATTTACAGTGACTTACGGCATACAGTGTCCCACCAGTAAAGTAGAGAAGGATGGGAAGAAGTATCTGCATGAAACTACTGAAGTGGCAGTTTGGCAGTTTGTGATGAGGTCGTAGGTAAAGACACACAGCAAGCAGAGGTGTTAGGCTGTGGCTTCAGGGTCTGTAGAACCCTCTGGATCTTCATCATTGTAGATGTTCTCAGCCTAAAAGGAGAATCAGTGTGTCAGTCATTCAGCCACATACTTTCAGGTTGTTAAGACATATTTACGAGTCAGAGTCACCTACTGTCTGCAACCTTAACATGTTGCTGCAAAATGTATTTTCTAGATCAGGGGCTCCCAAAATTTTTCAGCTTGAGACCCTAAATAGAAATTTGGTTTCTCCCCAGGACCCAAACTTACAAAAATACATAATTAATAGCCCCAACATCAACATTTCTAAACTGCTGATAAAGAACACAACAAATCATGAATGCCTTGAATGAGACAAAGAGGTAAATGGCAGAGATATTATTAAAAATCACCACCACTGTCATATACACACACACACAGAATTTCTTACATTTGTCCAGCATGGAAACTAACACACTAACTAGGTTAATACAAACATAACACACACATTACTGACTCTTCCACCGTCAAAACAATGTTGAATAAATGCACTTACACACCACATTAGCGACAAGCCCGCAAGTCAGAGACGGAATGTCAGAATGATAATCGCGGCTAGCAAGATAATGTCAGCACTCGCAATAAACGTTACCTCAGTCAGAGAGTGCAAACAGGTCTTCAGGTGTCAGGTTCGTGAGAAGGGGTGAGGGGTAAACCCAATACAAAACGGGTCTGTGACCCATTTTGGGTCACGACCCTAAGTTTGAGAAAGACTGTTCTAGATTGTCTTTGATGGAAAACTATAAAACAAAGAAGGAATCATGTCCTTCACGTGTCCATAGCCAACGTGCTTTAGTGAAATGTGGTCTCTTACCATTTGCCAGACTTGCATAATGTTGTCTTCAGACACCGAGCAGATGACCCAGGGCTCGTTGGGGTTCCAGGAGAAGTCAGAGATCTTGGCTGTGTGGCCTCCATGGATAAACTAGTAGACAGACAAAAGGCCGCCATTTTCATTATTATGATACAAGATGATGTTACGAATAATAGAGAATCTCATCTTCCAAAGTTCAGCAGTCTTCAATGAGACTCACTAGTAGCTCAGGCGGGCCATCCTCTGCATCTTCTGGAGACTGCTCCTCTCCGATTTTACTACAAAAACCCCCCAAAAACAAACAGACAAAAGAGTTGAGAACTTGGTACTAAACAATGGTACAGTATGACTACTCCACGTGTCAGCCATATGTTCAATGACTGTGATGACTGCAATACATCTGTATTCCCTTAATAGGGTTAATTAGCAGAAGGTAAACCATAGCATTGCTCTTGCAAAAACAGACCCAGCACATAAAGATAACAGAGCAGAGAAAAGAGCCGCACTGAAACAGGGCGAGACGTTCTGTTCACAGACCGGTGGACGTTACCACACTGGTTAGAATGGCAGGGGACAATGGGGGTAAGATGTTATGTTTTTTACCTGAGGTCCCAGACATTGAGGCGACGGTCTGTTCCACTGGATGCCAATATGGTCTCATTATGGGGTGACCACTGAACCTGCAACAGCCAGTCAGAGAACTCAAATTAGGTCACAGATGTACAATATTAAAACTCTTGTCACAAAGAATTTGTCACGAACATTTATCTCAGAGTACATGTCTTAGCTTGGCAAGTGTTGATGCTTCGGATTTATGATAATTTTTTGACTTCTACATTAGAAATTCTTCAAAGCACCAGCGTTGTCTGAGAACTCAAGAGATTGCAATTTATAATTGCATCAGTGTGATCTAATTTCTAGGATAACAAAGGATACCCTACTATCCTCATTTCAAAAAAATGTCATGAGTGATAAATATCTTACCTGGAAGATCTCATCCTTGTGTGACTCGAAGGAATGCAGCTTCAGTTTCAAGTTTCTCAAGTCCCAAAGAGCCACAGTCTGTGAGCAGGAGAGGGATATTATTTAATCTTTGCAATAATACTGCAGTTACAAAACAACATTATCAGTATTAATTTAGTCAGCGTTATAAAGTGCACATGATATCACAGAGTTAAACCCCATGCTGTAAATTAAACCAAATAGTGACAAATAAGATATTGTGGAATATTGTATTACCTTGTCTGCAGAGCCAGAGGCAAGTATGAACTCGCTGTAAGGGTTAAATGACAAACAGTTGACCTCTGCGGTGTGGGCGTCTACTGCATGACTGGGTTTGGAGGTGTTGTTCGAACGAGTGTCCCAACTGAGGTGAAAAATGACACATATCATTGCATGGACTGTGCAGGATCACATAACTTTTCAGGTGAACTGTTTCATCTGCCTGTCAGATTTGACTTATCAAGTTTCTTACATCATGAGCTTCTGGTCATCTGCTACAGATCCAAAGAGTGACTCGTGAAGCAAGTGCCAGGAGACGTCTTCCACCACAGCAGTGTGACCGGTGAAGATCGTCTTCGCATCTACTATCTTCCCCTCCTTTGGCACAGCACTTATGTCCCACAGACAGACGGTCTATAGATTAGGAAAGACAAGAGATAAAACCCATCAATATTTCAAATCCCATGTTTGAACACGAATGAATGAATTAATGCCATGAAATACAGCATGTGTGTATTTGTATGGAGCATGTGCCACAATAAAACTCCCAAAATGCAGAAAGATGCTTGACAACACTCAGAATACAGCAATGAAACCTGACTTTTCTCTTACATGGTCATCTGAAGCACTAAGCAGTGAGCCAGACAAATTTGGATTCCAGGAGAGACCATAGCCTTCTTTCTGATGGCCTCTGAGACGCAGATCAGGGCGACACTCTCCAGAAGCATCTGTGGACAAAATTAATGCACACTGTATATTTCTTTCACGGCATAAACAACAGCAGATGTGTTACATAAAATACTTTTCTGTAGGTCAAAAGGTACCAATTAGCCCACTTTACTTTCAAAATGTGCTCAAACAACATTCCACCTTAAGCAGTGTTTTGTACTGTGTGTGATCTATGTACCTGGCTTGGAGGGGTGCTTGGTGTAGTCAAACACCAGCACGTCTGAGGTGGGGGTCTTGGTGGCGATGATGCAGGGGTTCTGGGGCATATAGCGGGCACGGTTCACCTCTCCTTCATGGCTGATCTTGATTTCTATCTCGATCTTGCCGCTTACTGAGCCAAAGCCTCCAAACTCTGCAGGGAAATACAAGGAAATATGATTATAGTAAGTATACAGACACAATATGTAACTTCTATTTTGTAAATAAATACAAAAGGCAACTATGTTACATGCAACAACCACACTTTAATGCTTGCTGAGGTGTCTGCTTGATTTACAGTGTCTAATAGCAACTAAATGTGTCACTTTTTGAATTAAATGGCTTCTAATCCACTTCAGAATATAATGATCATTCTATTATTATCATTATCACTATCATTATTATTGCTATTATATCACCTTAATCTGGTTTTGTAATGTGCATGTTATGGGTCTCTTTAAAACACATGGACCTACTATAAATATACAGTACATGAAAAGCCTGCCTGACTATTCACACTTATTTATCATGTCACTATACAAGTCTCCAACCTCCTTTTTCGCTGTCATAATGTGAGGCATCAAACTGGGCGTCATCATTGGGCAGCTGGACACTGGCAATGACCAGGTGATTCTGCTCATCAGATGTGTGAGTGCCCAACACCAGCCGGTGCACACTGTAATCCTTCCCCTCTGGCCTGGTAAGGGAAAAAAATTACTTCATCATTCACACTTATTGAAAGAGTGCATGTTGGTATACAAGTGTGAGAATTACGATTGGCCCAATGTGTAAAAGCGTGTACCTGGAAACGTCAGGTAGCCACTGAGCAGTAAGGCTGGGCCACTCCAAAGCGTGGGTCATAACCAGGTCATACAGGAAGGGAGTGTTTTTCTTCCAGATCTTGTACTCCTCATTTATCACCCTCTCCTCAACTGCATCATCAAATGCACCTGCTGAGAGGACAGAGACAGATGACAGGACTAGTGATGAATGACTGTTCCACAACAATTTGAGTTTTTATTTACACGCTTCCACCTTGGTGTAAGTTTAATATTAAGGGAATTGCCAGTGTATCTCAGCAATAGTCAAGGCATTAATGACAGTTAATGCTGTGGCACTTCATCAACGGCTGTTTATGGTCTTCTTTACATACAACAAATGTCACACAAATTAACTGACTAGTGTTCAGTATGTAGCAGTATGGAGTGTTTTCAGAAGCATATGACCATTAGCTTAACGTTACCTGCCCATCACGATTATGCTCTTGCTAGCGTTAGCATACTTGTTATAGACGGTCGCGCTGCGGCCTTACTCGCAACTAGGGTATATAGCAGAAGGCCTAAACTGGTGGCAAACAATGCAAAAACAAGAACTCCAAACTGAAACCGAGATTGTTACAGCTCACACAATGAAAATGTAACCGGCTTTTATTATGATTGCTAAAGGCCAGCTCAAGAGCTGCGGCAGCTAGCGGCTACCTAAGCTAGCCAGGTAGCTAGCTAAGACATGACAGATAACCGTATTATTTGTCGCTGAAAAAAATAATAGCTTTCACTTTACCTTCTTTGTCCGCCATTGCAAGTATATTATAGACCACGGAGATTTAAAGTTAACTCAGATGCGGAGACAAAGAGCCTTGTCTCAGGTCCTCCTCTGGCGTGCTTTGTTTAAAGCACAGAGTGAACGGAGCTAAGCTAACAGCTAACTGAGCCGCCGACTGTGAGAGACGTGGGTGCATTCGCGCGCTCGCTCAGTGCAAGCAAGAGGGCAGTCCTTCCACCAATCACACCGCAGCAGCTGTGCTCGTGTTAGCCAGCAGAGGGCACAGGCAAAGCTGTGAAAAAAGTGAGCGCACCATTGTCATAAGCCTTTAGCATTTTATCCTTACTGTGTTGTTCAAACAAGGAGTGGATCCGGTTACATTTTTATTTGAACTATAAGCCCACTTTACTTTTAGTCAGACCAAAATGTTTACCGTACTCACTGTACAGGAAATTTAAGAAACGTTTCAGAAAGATTATTTTAATACTGTTGTCTCTTCAGGAAAACCTTTTTATTTTGCACGTGGAACTGTCAAATTTCACATCTATTCATGTTAAAAGACAACATTCCTTTTCTTGTTGGCTATTGGTCAACTGTGAATTCGCACTGCAGTATGAGGCTATCTGATTGGACTTTCTCTCATTGGCTGGGGATGACGCGGGCCCTTAAACTGCAACTAATGCTCAACTCAAGCTTGTCAACCACCGTTTAAG